>JAOTQR010124228.1:0-62249 GCA_025774065.1 Solanum ossicruentum
ATATATACAAAGCGTGTGTGATATATATGGATGAAGAATAAAAATATATATATATATATATATATATATATATATATATATATATATATATGACATAAATAATGAGATGTAAGGCCAATCGTCAATGAAATGTGTAAATAAAATCATGAGTATATAAGAGATGGTAAATGCATCAAAATCATAATAAAACTGGAAAATAAATAACTTCATTTTGTGAGATATTAACCTTAACCAACAATAAGAACGTGCGAGCTATAACACGAAATTTGATGTAACTCCCACGTCAAGAAGAGAGTGACTACTTGTCAAAGTAGTCTCCGCGAGAATATCTTCAAGTTATATGTGATTCTACTAGCTACATCTAAGTAGGCCCCTTTAGTGGCATATAGTTTGGGACTAGAGGTTGCTACTAGGACTCCATTAGGTCGTTGTTTTGAGCTTCCAAGCCGAACCCCACCTCAAGTCCTCTCGATACTAAGACAAATCTCGGTATAATAGTAAATTATTAATGACAATGTCTAATTACTAATTCAATTCATAAACTATCAACTAGTCATAACATAGTAGTTCATTAAAACCTTTGATTCAAATAATATGAATATTTCATCATTTGTATAGCTTTAAAACTTTGATTCAATTAACGTGAGAATTATCCTCATCACACCTTGAATCCATGAATAATTTCTCATCATTGTTCATTCCTTTATAAAAGCTTTATCATCACAATTAATTACCTTTTATATAACTAAAAAGCTTTATCATGATCACAATTTGCAATAAAAACTAGAGCGAAAGCATGGATTCACATATAACCAGCTTAAAATCATTTAATTTGAATAAATTCATGTATTATCATGCAATATAATTCAGTAGAATCATACTGGAATGAACCCTTAACTAATTTCATGAACCGTAGATCACAATAAGAATAATTTGACTAGAAACCCCTAAAAACATGCAACCAAAGTCAACTCAAGCATAATTAAATTAGTAATCATGAAGTAAATCTTAATCCATGCAATTCAATGGTAGACCACAAAATATATAATTTTTTTATATTGAAAATTCATTGAAAAGATGAAAATTGTTAAGGCACCATGGATGAATGAGATCCAAGATAATATTCAAATACCTTAGGTAGGATTCTTGCTACAAACTGGGAATCGAAGGCTTGTGTTAAGATTTATCTTGAATTTTTTAATCATAATTAAGATATTTTTTTTGAAAAAAGAAAAGTAAAAATTCTTCATATTTGAATAGTCCTTTTTCTTGTGGGAAAATGTTTATAACCTATAAATAGAGGCTCATTCCTTCGAACTTGTTAGCATTCATAATGTAACCATAAGGGCTTGAGAGTTCTATGTTGGAAGAGAAATAATGAGGCACAAGTGTTATGTTAACACTTGTATGAACCTCTTCGTACTCTAAGTGAATTGTGTGAGGTTATTTTTCTTGATATTTTGTACTCTGTTTTATATAGTGAAATACTCATTTTTCTAGTGAATGTTGGTTGGGTTATCGAACCTCGTTAAACTATTGAGTTTCTTTTGGTATATCTCTCTTTCGACTTCTAACTCATGGTCTTTCAAGGTTTGCTTTGCTAGTTTTCACAAGACACCTAATTATTATGATCCTAACAACTTGAATCCTTGATACCCTAGCTTGATGAAGGAGGAGATGTTGAGAGAGAAGAACCTTGAGAGAATTTTGTGTTTTGAATGAATAGTTTTGGGAATGGAGTGTATTGAGTAATATAAAAATTACTATGGATATTATAGGATAAAAATAACATAATTTAGGGATTAGATGGGTAAAAAATGTCAAAAATATCCTTCATTAAAACTGATCAGACTGGACCATGAGGATGATCAATGATTTATAGTTACTTATATAGGCCTCAGAAGTTTGTCTCTAGAAGTTAGGACTTAAACCAAGGCTCAAAATCTCAAACCACGAATGCAAATCATGAATCATATCTCAAACCATGGATCCATTATGTCAAATTGTAGAAAAAGCTTTGCGATCAAAAAATTTGTACCTTGGAACCACGAGATCAACTATGAGTTATAGACCTCTATATGACTTGTAAAATCCTTCGTGAAACTCCTTAACACTTGAAAAATTACAACTTCTCAGATACCTATCCACTAGCCTAGACTATGGCTAGTCAACCATTTTACTGGTCATAGGACCTTTTTATGGAACTACCCATTTGGTTTTAAATGTTTTCTAAGTCAGGATGGGTTTTACCACCTAGGTCTGTGGGTCATAGAACCTTTTATGAACCATCTCATTGGTTCTTCATTTAGATATTAAGTCTTGTTATATTTTTCAATTTTCTTACCTCAGCTACCAGCACTATCTACGAGCCGTAGTTCGTAAGTGCAGCTTGTGTGTTGACTAGTTTTTCCCCAAATTCTACTACCATCTACAACTACCCATCTATGACCCATGGTTCCATCTACGAGATGTAGTTGGGTCTTGTGAAACCTAAATAAGAAATAAATTTTTTATAATTCTAACTTTTCAACTTACAAAGTATTACAGAATACTTATTATATGGGACTATAAGAAGATTGAAGATAATACTTGGGCTTGGTCAAGTTATCATCATTTTCTAACTAGAAATATTTTTTCACCTCCCCCTCAATGTTTTTCAATAGTCTATGTTGTTCAAATATTTATAAGTTACACCAGACAAACAAAACTCTGTAGTGTTTTTACTTTACCATGTTGTTAAGTTGTTCACAAGTCCTAGTCCTACTGTATCAGCATGACTTGCCTATATTATTCAATTATTATTAAAAGGGTTAAAACATTTTAGGTAATCAATGAACATGCATGATCATATTGCTAAACTGATATTTTCATTCATTGTAAAGCACTTGGTTGAAGAACAAAGGTAACTTGAATAAGATATAACAACACCCTTATCTAATTCATTATCCCCTGCGAATAAAATTGAGTAAATACATGGTAAAAGTCAGCTTCTTTCATGTCATTTTTTGGATTCCTCAGACTCAACACTTGCTTTGAGGATGGTTCATAATTCATAGAGTAGCATTTTCTGATCCATAAATAAATGCAAAAAAGATTGATAAAAGAGTACAACAAACCGTTGTAACTTTGTACTACCTCAAATTAATTTCCATCTTCCATGCCAGTCAACTTAACTCTTGATTTCTCTATCTTTTTTATTCTTTAGCTCCGCTAAAACTTGCATTATTTTTAACCTTCTTTTGATTTTCTCTCTTAATTTATATATTTTCTAAACATCCAAAATTATCTTGTGGTAATATTCTTTTAGGCGTGGCTCACGTACTTTTGGAGAAGGGCCAAGAATCATCAAGTGGAGCCAGATATTGCAGATGAGAGATTACAATTTTGGATCAACCAAGGTGGCCAACCTCTCACTTCACATGATGCTGTTCATGGTAAGACAAATATGTTCTTTTATAATAAGACCCTAAGTTTAAAAAGAACATTTCCTAAACAAGTTTAAAAATACCAAAAAATAAGAATAGTCACTCGTTGAGTGGTGCCAATGACACACCCATGGCTACCACAAAATAGAATAAAATAAATATAAACACAAAGATAGAAAAGAACATGATATCCTCTAAAAGTAGGGAAAGGCTCACTAATCAGCTGAAAGCAAATAGGTCCTCAAGCATCATGAAAAGATTCAAGCCCAAATGGATGTCAGTACGTGGAATGTACGAGTGTGTAAAATAGTAGAATGTACATGTAAAGAAAGAATAATATTAACTCAAATAGCTCAACTCAAGAAGTAGGAAACTCAATCAGCAAGTTAAGAGACTAAAGTAAGAATGCAGTTTAGAAAATGACCACTCATATACAATCTAGTCCAATCCACTTAGAGTACTATCAAGGCCTATTTAGGAGTTTCTCTAATCGACAATCATCACCTATGCGCCAGTGATGATACAACGAAGCGATGTCGTTGCCACGTCCATACAATACCTTGCCACGATAAAGAATAGCCCATCAGTGGATCCAAAATCAAAACATCAAGCCTGTGTTTTGGGACAATAGTAAACATCCGATTTTACTGTTCAATCCTCTCTTACGCCGACTACATAGTTATTGAGTTCGAGTTGGACTTGCTCTTACTCAATTCAGTGCTCAATACTCTTCCCAAGACTCAAAATGCTCATAACACATCAAATCTATGGCTAACTCATTCATCTAGACATATTGGATATTTGTCAACTTAATTTATCACATCAACTATCAACTCTTTGGTCACATTCTTTTATGGTTCAACTCTTGACTCATAAAGACTCTATCGTGCATCATTCTAACTTATAGCATCCAGGAAAAAAAGTAGAGTTAAAGTATTTAGGAATTTCATAGACTCTTTAGGCCCAAATTATACTCATGCATAGCCATTTTAGTGAAATATGTAAAAATAACAAGAATTCATTCGAGTTTATGTTGAAAAACAAAATCACATAATTCAAACATTTAATTCATAAAAATAGTAATTCATGCAAAATCATAAAGGAATACATTAAGATTTTAGCGGAACCTTCATGAAACATTCATGGGAGACTCAATTCACTCACAACTCCATCAATTTGAGTTATGGGACACATGGAAGACATAATCCATGTTTTGGTTACATACCTGAAATTTTTGAATATTGAAACAGCTTGGGGGAATTCATAAGATTATCTTCAAACCCTAGACTTTTCTCTTCCTTGAAATCTTGCTCTAAGTTGTAGATGGTCTTTTAGTGTAAAAAAGTTGAACTGATATGTTTAAGGATTTATTTAAGTGTAAAAATGTCAAGTTTAGACTTTGAAAGGGTCGAAAAACAGCAAAATAACCTTTCTGAGAAAGCTATCAAAGTCATCCACTGGCTTACCTATGGCCCTTAGAAACTTCCACAGCATGTAGGAACAAATAAGTAAGCTTTTGGGTAAATATTGGAGTTTCTGGATCGATTTGACGAGCCCAATCTATGGCCCATAAGTGAAGCTATGACCCGTAGGTTGATCCGTCTAGTCTGGGGCTCAAAAATGGATTTGCAGAAGTTTTTCCATAAGTGAACAGTACGGGCCGTAACTCAAACCACGGTCCATAAGTAGGTTTCGTAGTTCAACTCTACTCTGGTAGTCTTTAGTAAAATGGTCATAACCTTTGACTTAAAACTCTAGATGAGGTAAAATCAGTTGCTTTAGAAAGCTAATTCAATGACTTTTTATTTGGTAGGTCACGGGACATCTAATTCTTTGTGTGGTAAAAGTTATGGTCATGTAAAGTTGACCCTTGCATAATCTAACGTGAGAAACTTGATTTATAGGAAAGTTTTGAACTTGACTAAGTACTAAAGATCTCTTATGACCCTAATCCACTTCTCACATATAAGAATGAGGGTTGAAACATAGGTACATTTAAAAATAGAGTTATGCGGTGTCACAGGAAAATCTTCATAGATACATAGGCGTCTCATAGATCATCACATAACGTCATCCAACAATATCTCTAATCATAAGTGGGACGAGGGCGAAGGCATGTCTCGGGCTTACCCTTAAAAGTAGATAACAAAAGTAATATAGTCTTAACATAAGCAAAATAGAAAATGGTTGTTGTCCATGGAGTGGAGGACTCACCACAAGCAAATCTTCTAGCAAATGTATTAGCCATGAGGAGGTTGATGAATAGGAGCTCCGATCCCTACATAGTTAAATCATGTAGGAAAATAGTTTGTGTTATACTTGGAATGTACTATGTATGTGGGGTGCTATATAACAATAAAAAATAAGCCATAATAATGAAGATGCATAATCATATACAAGGATAATAAGCTCAATATGACATGAATGATCAATGTATTAGTCAAAATATGCATGAAAGATAATCAAAATCTCATAACTCGGCATACGTATGTGGGAGGAGACCTTAACTGACATATAAGACCATGTGAACTACTACATGCAATTCAACATAACCTCCTACATTTGCATGGGGAGAACACTTGCTGGGTAGAACTTAAGCATGCATCTTTAATCATCAAAATGACCTATGTGGATTCACTAGCCTAGCCTATGAGGGCTCCTATGGTGGCACCTACCTATTCCTTGGCTCAAGACTTCTAGTCAAGAGGTATGAGACATGAGGTTTCTACAAGAATTTTGTCACGATCTAAAGCTAGGACTTAGCCGTAACACAACAAATGTCACACCTGAAGGCATCCCATCCAAACCTCATGTTCATATCATAAGCATTCATAAGGTAAAATAAGCATAACATAAGAGAAAAATAAAAAGGAACATATAATAATAAAATTCATAGTTTCCATTAGGCGAAATTACATCAATATCATAATGTCCAAAACATGCCTCTACATCATAAAATCTTGGCAGAGTCTAGAACACAACTTACTAGCTCACCTCAAGACATATATCAAAGGAAAGTAATAAAGTCTCACTATAAAAGCATCATAAGAGAGTTTGTTCATGAAGCATGGAACTCACCAACAAGTTTTCAAAAGCTCAACTCCGAATCTAGCCACAAAATAGAATAATTACTTTGTCTTCCATCCCTGCATGGTTAGATCATGTAGGCAAAGAATACGCGTTAGTCTGTGAAATTTAGTATGTAGATATGTCATGCATCAAAGAATATTGCAACATCACCAATATGCATAATCATAACCAGCAGAGTAAGGACACAAAATGTATGAGCAATGAAAGTTTATAACCATGGGAAGAAGCATCATCAAAATCCTTTCATAATTCTAATATACATATGTGGAAATAAGGCCATAACTAACATATAAGATTATGCAGACTATTATACGAAATCTCAATGTTGCCCTTACACTGAGTAAAAGAGTAGTCCACTTTGCTAGAGTAGACTATATCTCACCTTACGGGATCCTTCCCATATTGGTGGCTGCTCTAATGTTAACCTTACGGGAGGCTTCCTATTTCAGTGTATGCTTTGCATATATGGATTCACTAACACAATACCACAGAGGGGCACATAACCTTCATCACCTATGGTGACACGTAGTTATGAGAAAGGTAGCTTTTACTTTCAGACCCCTTAGGTCAAGTCCCCACCTCCTACCTTATTCGGTGCTAAGTCATATCCTACAGAATACATAAATCATACATATACATAGTTTTCAACATAATTCATATTTCATGAGAATCATACTTTCATAGCTTGTAAAATACTCATCATAATCTTTCAAAAAAACACCTCATGTCAAAGGAATAGTCCATCTACTTAATATTTTTGTATAGTGTGGGTATTCACCCCACCTTAACATCATCATCATACAACATTAGGAACTTTGTCACCTTTATTATCATAGCATCATTATTATTATATTGTTATCATCATTATTATTAAAATATATTTTTTCATACCTAAGATTATAGTCAGGAAAAATCATACCTTTATCATAAGAGACTAGGCCATGTGTGAGTTCATTAATAATTGAGTTAAAATCATATAATTTAATGAAATTCATAGAGGAAACGTGCAAAATTAAAATCAATTTGGATTATTTGTAAAGGAACCCACGTCAATTCATCAAGGGTTGATCATATATACTTGAAATCACATACTTTTCCTTTAAAATAATAGAAATCTTACAATTCTTCATAATTCATGCATAAATAAGTGTAATCATCATATAGGAATCGTAATCCATGCATTTGGAATCATAGCATAAAAACCCATAAGAAATCATAGTAAAACATTGAGAAAAAAGAGAGTTTGGATTGAGCTTCATGGATAAAACTAATCAATGAATGAAGTCTTGTATATCTCAAGTGCGAATCCCTAGATATGAAGTTGAAATTCTAAAAATCCTTAAGCCAAACCTTCAAACCTTAGCTTCAATGGAATACTTATCTTAGAGAGAGAAATATTGGAAAGCCTTTTGAGAGAATTATGAGACTGAATGAGTTAGAATGAATTATGAATAGAATTTATAAGAGTTAGGTTGGTTAAGATAATTAGGAGGGCCAAAACGACGTAGTTTAGGGATTAAATAAATTGAAAATGCCAAAAATGCCCTTTAGTGAGCCATCCATGAGCCCCGCCCATGGATCATGGTCTGTAGAACTTATGCTATAAGAGTTAAGCTACTGGAATGCACACTTCCTATACCATGAACACACAGGATGACCCCTCATTCTTTTCAGAGTTTGTAAGTCTTTTCATGAAAATTCCCTCGATATAGAAAATTTTAGTTCTTCAGGGCTCCTTTCCATGACACCTTAGATAACCTGTAGTTCTATCTATGGCCCGTCCTATTAATCTTGGAACCATTTTTCAGAAATCTATGATTTTTCAACATTACAAGACTAAGAGTCCATGAGACCTTCCCACGGTCCGTGATCCCTTCCATGAGCCATGGATCACCTCGTATGACCAAGTCAGTCGAAATTTCTTAACTTTCAACTTCCAAGCCTAACAACATGTGGGGTGTTACAGGTTTCCTTACCGAATCTCCCCATCATGCCCCATTCATTCTCATAGAATATATTTGAAAATACATGCATAATCATATTCATCCATGATCTTGTAAACATAGTATCATCGTATTTTGAGTAGCTCATTAAACATATGATCCATCAAGTTAGAATTGTCCTTTCACAAGAGGATCCATTCTTTCGGTGAGAATTATATTTTCACCAACTTTACATTCATAAGAGGAATTCTAACTTCATCATAACATTCATAGAGTTTCATTGCATATAGTGAAAACCTCATCATTTAAAATCACACTTCGTTGAGAGCTTAATATTAAAACTTGGTGAGTTTAAGCATGTAGGTTTTAAATCATTCAACTCATGAGGATTATGAAATAAAGTAGTGAAAGTCATCAATTCAAATCATTCTAAAACAACTCACCATCATCGTTCATACCATCCTTCAAAGCTAGATGTAGAAATATGAAATTCACCTTGTAAAATCATAAACTTCATAGTATCTCAAGGTATCATAACATCCCTAACTTGAATATCATAAAACAGCTCATAATAATAAATCCTTAAAAGTGATTCATGCAATTGGATGACAATAATACTCATTTGAACATAACATTCATAATTTGGATTTAAAAAAATAGTATTTAGGTAAAGATTTAACAACACTCATTTAAGAAATCATCAACCCAATGTTGTAATGTAAAGGTTTATAAATACCCACTCATTTCATGCATTTAAAATCAATAAATAATAATTTCTAACATGAAAATCATGCATATAACTAGGAATAGGAAATACCCATGATAAAATAAACCTTGAAACTAAAGACTAGGTTGAAAGGATTTTGAATTCCATGGGCGGAAGGACCATAGATGAATAAACTCACATACCTTAGATCAAAATAGAGAAGAAAGCTAAAGATAAACTTGCATTTGATGAAAAACTTGGAAGAAATTGAAGTATGTTCTTCAATGGAGGATTTGAGTATTTTCTAAAGAGAAATTTGGAATAGGTGAAGGGGAAAGTTTTTAGGGCATGAAAATAGGCTTAGGAAAGTTTATTTAGGTTAAATGGGATGAAAATGCCTTGTGGGAAAGTAAAAATATCATCACACACTAAAAAATAACGTTTCAATATGTTACGGTGCCAAAATCGACGGTCTGGGAGTCCCATCGTTGAACCATTTGGCGATATACTGATTGGGACCTTTAGACCACCTATTTTGATAGTTTTTGAATTTTTCTAGAGTGATTTGATAGTCAATTCGATGGACCATCGAATACATTCGATGCTCAAATTGATCGTCGCCCTTTTTGATAGCCCAGATAGGCTTTAGTAAAATGCCTGTAATGTTTTACTCTGAACTGAAATAGGGAGAAGTAGCATGCGTTGGAAAGTTAATTCAAAGACCTATAATTCGATAATTATGAGGCACCTAAACCATTATGTTCTAAAATATATGATTATTTGAATTTGACCCTTATACGAACTCATACAGAAACATAGCCGATTGGAATCCTTTAGTCTTGACTTGATGTAAGAGATGCCTTGTGACTCCAAACTACATATAATCCACTTTGAATACCTAAGAATTGATTCCACCACATTATAAGTTATCAAGTTGAGCCTATACTTATACGAGGAATGACTCGAGTCTTAGCTTAACATCTAGGGTGCCATACAGTGTTTGCTTACGAACTTTTGAAAAGAGAGGGGAAAAGGAAAATGTTTGTTTAAATTTTTTGATTGCCTATGAAAATCTGTTAAGCCTAATGAAAATCCTTAGGTGTACATTTTCCATTATTAATCATACTAACTTGTCCTTCAACATATGTTGTCAAAAAAATCCATAAGTATTTATAGCTTTACTAAATTTCACAAAGGGGTGTAAAATGATAGTGGAACTGCAACAACAACGACATTCTTCCAAAACTTATTACAATAGGATAAATAACTAGGAGGATTTCATATATAGAATTATGATTTGGAAAAGTAAAAGATTTGTGCAAGCTAAGACGTTTTTCCATCACTTTGTAGGAAAACAAGTTACTTATTTTAGTCTACCAATGAGTATCTATCATCTGTTGAGCCCAGAGAAGGCAGAAAATACCATGTGAATGCATATATATAACTATAAATGAGTTGTGTCTTATGACATACTTTGTAAGTGAATAAACAAAGGAGGTAAATGAATATCTCTAAAAGTAAAACTTGTACATATATAAGCATCTTCAGGCCTTAAAATGCATATATCTGGCACAAGGCCTAACTAATATAAATGACTAAATATAATGACTATACACATGAATATAATCACCAATCTACGAAACCTCTACAAGAATTTAAAATTTGTACAAGTTACATACTTACCAAGATATAGATCTTGCCTTCCAAAATATTTTATTACATACATATAACAAGTTTAGACTCAACTAGATGGATATAGAGGTGGAGTTCACAATCTCAACAACTAAAGTGTAAATGCTTAGTGGGGAGGTTTGATATCCCGTGCATCTGAATCTATATCATAGATGCAATATCTCCAAAAAAAAGGTATATTAGTACAAACAATATGACTCGCATGTAAAAAAGACAAACAACATCAAGTATATACTAAGACTTATATGAAGAAATATCAAGTATGAGCAGCTGACATAATGTATGATTACCATGAAAATATGCCATTTCTTACTATTTTTAGTGCATTAAATGTCTTTTGGATCATTTCTTGTAACCATTGTGATCATTCGTTATGGTTTCAAGATTACTAAACATTGGATAAGTCCTTATTTCTTTTAGTATATAATTACTAGCAAATCAGGCAACATATAAAACAATGTTCTATGAAGATCTCATGCACTCCTAAAATACTCTAAAGATCTCATCCTATAAATGATGTTTTGCTCGCATGACGGGCATGATAGAAAGTGTTGGAATTAATGCATTCACTAGGAAACATTTCTTGACTTTTAGTCTATCAGTTTACCTCTTAATTGTTTAAGGAATCGTTTAGGATTTAATAATAATGTATCTAGTAAATTGTGATATATGTATCAAATTATTTGTGCAAGACTCTTGGATTGATATTTTTAGTATAAATAGAGATGTAATTTGGTGATTATAATTATCTCAAGTAGCCTTAAGTAGCTTAACATAACTTGAATATTCTCTAAGAAAAAATGTTCTTTATTTATCTTTCAAATTGGTACCAGAGCTTATATTATCTTGATAGACAATCAAAGAGCTTTCACCGCTGGTGAACAACTATGACTCATATATACTACCGCCTGTCTGGTCAATGGTTATGTTGACAAAAGCTAGAAGAATGATATATGAATGAAAATAATCCACAATAGGAGAAAGAAACTTACAAAATATTGCACATTAAAAAGTGCAAGCAAATGTGAACAAGTACTAAAGAAATTCTTCTAGAAAATTAGAGAGAGTTGAAAGAAATTGAAAGTTGATTACACGTGATTCAATATAATTGGGTATCGGGTATGAAGTGTATCAACAAAACTGAATGTTAGTGGCAAAATGCATCAAAAATTGGAAGTTGGAGAGATAGTGCACCAACACAAATAAGAAAAAAAATAAATTTGAGTTGGAGAGAAAGTACTTCAACACTTAGAAATTGGAGAGAAGTGTTCCATCACAAATCAAAAAAAAAATAAACGAAAATTAGAGAGAATTGTGCTTCAGCAATTGAAGATTGAAGATAAGTAAAAGCGGAAATACTTTGTATATGAAGCAAGAACATGGTAGCATTTTCTTTGATTGCTTTTATCGATGATATGATCTTAACAGGAAAATGATTTGATGACATTGCAAAACTTCAAGCAAAATATGTGTTTTTATTTGGTTCAAGTATTTGTTCTTGATTTCCAAAAAACAAGGAGTTGTTGATCAATCCACTACTAAAGGAGAATTCTCAACGGCTAAGGTTAATTCTTAAGCTATGTGTCTTGGGAGAATTCTTGAAGACATTACTGAAAAATAAAAAGAGATGAACTATTTTCTATTGCAATAACAAATCAAAGATTTTCATTGCCAAGAATTTGATCAACCATGAAAAATTTGTAGAATATTTCTATCAAATATCATTTTATCTGAGAATCACAAGAGAAAAGAGGAATTCAGTTGCATAAATGCTAGGCAGAAGAACAACCTGCTGACATCTTCACCAAAGCACTTTCCAGAGAAAAGTATTACTGTCTTTTGGAGTTGTCAAGTAAATTCATTAAGAGGAAATTTTGGAATTAATGCATTTACAAGTATACAATCCTTGACTTTTGATCTTTCAATATTCTCTCTTAGCTAATCAAGAAGTCTTTTATGAGTTAGTAATACATGTATCTAGTAAATTATGATACATATATTTAGTGATTTGTGCAAGACTCTTGAATTGATATTTTAAATAGTATAAATAGAGATGTAACTGATGATTATAATCATCTCAAGGGGCCGTAAGTATCTTAATATAACTTGAGCATTCTCTAAGAAAAACATCCTCCTATTTATCCTTTAGAAAGTTTATCTTAATGCGATGAGCATATATACTACAATATAAATGAAACTATGTTTAGGCTACGTTATGCATATTCATTATGATAGATATACCTATATACTAAAGCTACCATACAGGGTAGGTGGAAGTTCAATACAATAGGAGCAATGTCAAATAAAAGGCCTATGTAAACAACAATAACAACATAGTGAAATTCTACTATGTGAGGTCTGAGGAGGATAGAGTATAAATAGATTTTATCACTATCTCGTGGAGGAGAGAAACTAGTTCTAAAAAATCCTAAGCTCAAGTGCATGAAATTCAAGTAAAAGAAGAAGAAAACAATGAATAAGCATAGTAGTTAATAAAGAAAATATTGTAAAATCTACAAGAAAGAAAGAATAACAACAACAAAATAGTATGATAATCGAAACATAATAAAAACATACAGCAAAAATATAAGAGTATGACTAGTACTACGACATGCACTAACAAGCCTAAATCTTTACAAGGCAAGATAATACTCTACTCTAACTAACATTCCATCCTAATACACGACCTACACTCATTCCCATCTTAAGTTAGGTCCTCGATAATATGAAATTGCACCATGTCCTATCTAATCACCTCTCCCAAGTAATTTTTTGGCCTACTTGCCATGACCCAAGCCTATGGCTTAGGTGTGACACGGTGAATGAGGAACCTAATGGGATCCCAAACAAGCCTTTTAAGAATACATAGCACATTCTTGGTTCCAAAAGCATAATAAAACAACAAGCAAATAATTCTAGGGGAAGTGAGAATTTGGACTTAAACTATGGGGATGTTATAGAGAAAAGAATTAGCATGATAACATAGCAAATAAAGTCTAATGAGTGAGTAAGTATGACTCACACTATGGGGATAGTAGAGGCCTAGGACTTCCATATCATATCTACAACAAGCATCAACACAAAAAAGGGGCTACAGACTAAGGGATGTTTTGACAATTACATAATCATAATATGAGTCAAGCTCATAACATACACATCCATATCCAACAACACCTCTAACAAGAGTGGAACGGGGGACAAGTCATCTCCCGGGCTTACCCTCAAAAATATATTTCCAAAAGTAAATAAATCTTAAACAAGATAAAAGAAAAGTGGATATTGTCCTCGAAATGGAGGATTCACCAAAAGCAATCTTTAACAAGCATCTAGCAAAGAGAAGAATGAATAAGAGCTCTGGTCCCTGCATGGTTAGATCATGTAGGCAAAAAGCATGTGTTAATACTTGGAATGTACTAAGTATATAAGTGCATTGCGAACAAAGACATAATCCATATATAACAAGATGCATAATCGCAATCAAAGGGTATAAGCTCAATATGACATGAATGTTCAATGCCTTAGTCAACACATACATGAAGATAGCCAAACCACAAAATATATCATACATAGATAGAAAGGGATCATAACTGAAAATAAGATCAGATGAGCTACTGCTTGAAATTTCGATGTTCACTCTACACTGTATAGAGTAGTCTATTTTGCCAAGGTAAATCAAACACTAACCTTACAGGAACCTCCCCTTTTGGGAATGTGCTTCACAACACACCTTACGGGAGCACCACCTTTTTTTGGTTACCCTATGAGAACTTTCCCTTTTCGGTTAGAATAAGATAAGAGCTTTATAGAAACACCATATTTTTGGATAATATAAGATAAAAGTCTTATGGGAATACCATCCTTTTCGGATATTAAGTAGCATGTACCTTACAGAAACCCTATCCTTTTTAGTTATTCATGCATAAGCAAACCAAAAACCTATGGTGGCAACATAGTTAAGGCACAATGGATACCTACCAAGGTCCTCTCGTTACTAGGTCATATTCCTAAGAAATACTTAAATCATAGTTGCTGTCATAATGTACAAATTCTTATAATATCATAATATCGTATTAGAGTAGCTCATCAAAATCAAAGCTTCATAAAACCAAAGAAGGGCTTCATATCATTCAAAACTTTCATAATAATCTCATGAACTCATAATATGCTTATTATCCCTTTAACATTCACATCATATATAATTTATATATCTTTTCATAAGGCTTTCATCAATATAGGAAGCTTGGTTCATAACTTTCTATTACAATATGGTGGGTAAATGTACACAGGCTTAAGATCATGAAATACCTTTGAATAGAACAAGAATGAGTAAAACATAGTCATTAAAGAACAATTCAAATCATCCCATCAACATATTAGCAAACCCCAGTTTGGGTGTCATGAAATCCATTCCGGAAATTCATAATCTTTCATAGTCTTTCAAGAAATCATAGCATGCATAGCTTCAATAGTCATAAATCAAATTATAAGATGACCTTCAATATACTTTAATGCACAATCAAACAAATCTTTGAGAGAATCAAACTTAAATCAAACCCACAATGCATAATAGGAAGTACAGATGAAGTATTAGACCTTGAAATCATGAAATTTCATAAAAGAGAAGAGTTGGGAACCATGGGTAAAAGGACCCATGAATAAACACCCACATACCTCAAATCCTTGAAATAGATGTGGAAACGTGATGGACTTGGAGGACTTCACTTGGGTTCTTTACTTCCAACAAAAGTTCTTGAGAGTCTTAAAATTGATTGAAGGATATGATGAGAATTAGAGAGGATTTGGAGAATGTTTTAGTGAGATTTAAATCTTAAAATGATGGAACAATAGGGAATTCTCATCTATATGGGTGTTGGGTTATTACCCAATTACCCTCATCTGAAACATAGAAAGTTCAAAAAGAAATTTTGGCCTATGATGAACCGTGTCCACAATGAAGACTTGTTCCCGTCAAGGCCATCTTTTTGTGAAGTTTAATTTTCCTCTGTTTTGGCCTATGAATGAGTTTAGACTATTTTTTGTATGCTAAAGCGGGCACCACTCAACTAGTGCATTACCATGTCCACGATGTGGACTGTTTACGTACCCTACTAGATAAGCCTTGGATCATCTGGAAAATTATTTTATGATACCGACCACCTGAAAATAGAAGATCAACCCTTCCCAACACAATTTTGCCCCTCGAAAAAGAATAGAAAGTCAGATTTATGAAATCATGCACGAATTTTAAGATATTTGTGAAATACACCTTAAACACTTTTTGAGTCACGTAGGAGGTGTTACAATATCTCCTCCCCCCTTGGGAAGATTTTTTCTCGAATGTGATGGAAACATACTTAGGAAGAACGATTAGACAACTTTCTATCCAACATGAATGCAATCAATGCAACTTAATCATCATTCTCTAAAAGTTTCAAACTTACACATCAAAATTATCAAAACTTCTTACCATGAATATGTATGCATGCAAAAATGACATAAGGTCTGAAATTCAAGACTTGACACCATAGATGGGAGATTAATGTATTACCTTAGGCTTGAGTAGAGTGGAAGAGATATGGATATCGCTTCTTCTTGTCCGCTTTGGCTTCCCAAGTAGCACTTTTGAAATGTTAGTTCCTCCAAAGGACTCTAATGAATTTTACATTTGTTTCTCAACCTCTTCACTTGCCTATCTAATATCTCCACATAGACTTCTTCATATGCCAAATTCTCCTCAATACCAATAATCTCCAGAGGAACTATAGAGTTTGGATCACTGACACACTTTCTCAACATAGGCACATGGAAAATCGGATGAACCATACTCATCTCCATAGGCAACTCCAACTCACAAGCAACCTTACCAATTCTCCCCAATATTCTATAAGGACCTACATACCTTGGGCTCCACTTTCTCTTCTTGCCAAACCAACCACACCCTTAATGGGTGAGACCTTCAAATACACTCAACCATTAATTCTAAATTCAAGATCCCTTCTTCTCACATCGAAGTAGGATTTTTGCCTACTTAGAGCCATTCTCAATCTTTTCCTTATAAGTCTCACTTTTTCCATGGAATCTATAACCAAATCCGGTCCAATTAGAGCCATTTCACCAACCTCAAACCACTTAACCGATGACCTACACCATCTACTATATAGAGATTCAAAGGGAGATATTTTGATGTTTGAGTGATAGCTATTGTTGTACAAAAACTCAATAAGTGGGATATGATCATCTCAACTACCCTTAAGCTCCCAAACACAAGCCCTAAGCATATTCTCAAATTTTGGCTCGACCATGGATTTGTGGGTAAAAGGTTGTGCTATGTTTAACCATTGTACCAAGACCCCTTTGGAAGGATCTCCAAAAATATGAAGTAAATTGAGCACCATGATTCGAAATAATAGGCAATGAAACTACATGCATTCTAACCATCTCATGAATGTACAACTTAGCATAATCTTTGAAACTATAAGTTGTCTTAACAGGGTACTAAGTGAGCCAATTTTGTTACTCTATCAATAATAACCTATATGGAATCAAAATACCTCATAGTCTTAAGCAAGCCAATCATAAAGTCTATGTTGATCACTTCCATTTCAAGTAGGAATCGCAATACCTTGGCTACACTACCCGGCCTTTGATCTTCAGCTTTGACTTGTAGGCAATTATGATAACTCGATACAAACCTTGCAATATCTCTTTATACCACGCCACCAATACACTTCCCTCAAATCTCTATACATGTTTGTAAAATTGGGGTGAATATAATAAGATAAGTTATGTGCCTCCTTCAAAATCAAGTCCGTCAAACCCTCAACATTTAGCACACACAATCTACCTTGGTACCTAAGGATACCATCTCTCCCTTAGGAGAAAACCTCTACTTTGTTGTTCTTTACCAATGCTTTCAACTCCACCAAAGTGGGGTCAAAGTCTTGTTGGATTTGACCACTTCAATCAAAGAAGACTTAGAACAATCCACAACCACGACACCTCCATTTCAACTTCATCCATCCTAACACCCAATCAAACCAACCGATGAACATCTTTGGCTGATTCCTTCTTGTCATCATCAATATGAGTTATACTCTTAGTAGACACTCTAGCTAGAGCATCAGCCATAACATCGGCTTTGTCGAGATGATAATGCATACTTATATCATAATCTTTAAGGAATTTTAACCACCTTCTTTACTTCAGATTAAGATCTCTTTGGATGAACACATATTGGAGACTTTCGTGGTCGGTGAATATATCTACATGAACCACGTACAAATAATGACATAATATTTTCAAAACAAATACCAAAATAATTACACTAATGCACCTTTAGTTTCTTAGAAGTATAGGCAATAACTTTGCCACTTTGCATCAACACATATCCCAAATCGATTCTTGAAGCATCACAATAAATCACAAACCCTTCTAATCCTTCCTATAGAGTCAAAATAGGAGCGAATGTATACTTGTCTTTCAAGGTTTGGAAGTTCCTTTCACATTCATTGGTCCAAACAAATTTTGTCTTCTTTTGTGTCAACTTTATTAAAGGAGAAGAAATTAAGTTATAACCATTGAAAAATCTTTGGTAGTACCCTGCTAAGCCTAAGAAATTCCTAATATCTATTGGAGTCAAGAACCTAGGCCAATTTCTCACCAATTTTTTCTTTTTAGGATCCACTTTAATCCTTTCACCCGATACCACATACCCTAAAAAAGTAACATCTTTCAACCAAAATTCACATTTACAAACTTATCAAACCTCTCTTCCCTCAGGGTTTATAATACTACCCTCAAATGTTTCACATGCTTTTCCTCACACCGAGAGTAAATAAAAGTATCATCAATGAATATCACATCAAACTTATCAAGGTAGGGTATAAACACCCTTATTCATAAGATCCATATGAGGCTACAACTTTATCCCAACCTTCAAATAGGCTTAACACTACATTTGGTGTAGTATGTGGTACTTTTAACACATTGACCTAATTACAACTTTATCTTCTTGAGTTCGAACGTATTCAGGACATAAATTTAGTTGTACACATTCAATAATATGTGAGGCATTACATTATCCTCCTCTTAAAATCGTTTATCCTCAAAATGAGAATCGTAACAATAAAAAATTTATCTATGAGGTTATCAAAATATTTTACCAGAGTTAACTTTGTAAATAAGACTATCCAAAATGTATCAACTAACCAACATGATAAGTTTTAGTATTCACTATTAGACAGGAAGAAAGTAAACAAATTTCATAAGTCTATCCACAACAACCATAATAGAGATACTTGGTCTTTGAGTGAAGTAAACCATGACAAAGGTCATATTGACCATTTCCCATTTTCACTGAGAAATTTAAATAATTTTAGGGACATATAAACAAATATAATATCACTCATTCTCATAAAAGAATTCATATACTTACAAGATATACTATAGGCATGCCCTTAGTGTCATACTCTATTAGCAAAAGCGATAGAAATGTAGGACCAAAAGGACTTTATGGATTGTAGTGTTGGCTACGGGATGAGCAGAAATATATTTAGTTAAAAAAGTGACTACTCTTCCTACGCGCTTTAATACAGATACTTCAACTTTTACATTTTTTTTATTATGTTTTCCTAATTCAATTTTTTTCCTTTGCACTTCTCCTGTTTAATTGTCACGACCCAAAATGGATAGCAACTAAAAGAAAAGGAAATAAAGCGTAAACCATCTCAAACATAACATAATGAATCTCCCAAAATCTAGAGTCTTGAGTGCAAGAGCATATAAGCAATACAGAAGTGTGAATACATATGTCTCAAATGAAATACAAGGTTGTTTCATAGAATCTGATACAAGTCTAAAAAGAAATATAAAGGAAATTCCAAGGATCCACGGTGACTCGAAGGGTGCCTCACCGGTAAGATAAGGATAGATGTAGAAAACTCCAAAAAAGTGAATCAACTATCCTGTGCGAGTCCCTATGTTCAATCTGTAGGTTTAAGACAAAGTAGGAGTGATTACACTAAAATGTACCCAGTAGGTTCAACCGACTGGGTAAGCGAAATTGAAACAAACATATAATAATGAAGAACCCTATCTCTGCAGCCAAAACGGTTAGCACAAGATAGAATATATACACAATAATAATGAGCTAAGATGTCCTTAAGAATCCATGATGCCATATAACCACCAAGTGAAATATAATGCACAACTCATCATTCCAAATATTGAGGGTGTCACAGCCTTGCCACCTGCCAGTGGTCAAGTAATATCAGAATATCATAATTTTGCTACCTACCCGTGGTCAAGGAATATCTGAATGTCACAACCTTGCCACCTGTCCATGCTAAAGGAATATTAGAATGCCACAACCTTGCCATCTGCCCGTGGTCAAGGAATATTATGATGCCAAGTCCTTTCCACCTGCCCATGGTCAAGATATAAAAGTATGAATCTCACCCTTGTTTCTTACTTGGGTCAAAGGGTTGTACCAATGTGGATCATAATGCCCTTGCCTCCTACGTTGGTCAAGGGATAATACATGCAATAAACAATAGATGCAAACCAATGGTGCAACACAGATATGCATGTAAACACATAGAATAGCATTTCAATAGGAATACCGATGCATGAAACTCATAATAGTCATCCCATTTAAAAAATAATAGCATGTACCATAGCTAACGCCTAAACCATCCTCATGTTTTAGGTCACCATAATTATATCAATAGATTAGAGTACCAATAATATACCTTCCTCGTCCCAAGTATGCAATAATATCAATAATACTGGACCTAACTCATCCCAATATACAAGAATATCAAAGATACCGGACCTACCCATCCTAATCATGCAAGAATATCAATAATATCAGACCCTACCCATCCCAATTAGTCCCACAATTCTCATTTAGTCAGATTTCATGTCAAGTCATCATCATTCAATAATAATTCATCTCAGTTCATCATTAGGATCAAAATTATATCACAATTCGACTCAACCGGAATCACTTTTCCATTATCCTTTCAACACATCAACTCAACTACACAATTATCCATCTAAATCTCATAATTATCACATGAACATGATCAATAACTCAAATCTAGTCCCAAAAGGTTAGCTGAACCTGCCTCGATGCCGAAATCGCACTCGAACAAACGTTCAATCAACTCAAGTCCTCAAATCGATCCTCAAATTTGATCAACCACTATCAACAATAGTTACTACTTATCAAGAGAAGCATTTTGATACCTACATTGGCATAATTTAGGCTTTGGGGCAAGATAGTCAAATTAGGACTAAAATCGGAAGTTCCAGAATCTAAAAATAACTTTAAAACCAAGTTTTACACAAAAAATGAAGTTCATGGATGAAAATCTAAATAAAATCAGGCTTAAATTGAATAGTAAACCAATATTTAAAGTTTGAAAAATATAGTCTAAAAATTTCCAATTTGGGTGTTTAATTTCATGAAATCAAAGATAAAACTCATAGAAAATGATTATTTAGTGTTAGAAATGCTTGGCCAACAAAAATCTTTGAAATCTCTCTTCAAAATCACCAAAAAAAAAGTGTGGAAGTTTGAAAATTAATTAAAAATGGTGTTTCATGAGTTTAAAAATGTCTAGGTATAAAAACTACTTTGCGATTGCGGATCCCATCCTGCGAATGTGGAGACCAACAGACTACAACTCCTTGAATGCAAAGCTCAGAAGACCCTCACCTCTGCGAACACGTAGGATTCTCCGCAAAGGTGAAGAAAAAATCCACCTGCACCAGATATCAGCAAAAATCAACAACTCAAGTCCAATTTTCCTACTCGAAATAGACCCTTGAAACTCATCCAAACTTAGAATTTCACAAAACCAAATATGTATCCATATCAGAAACAGTAATCCAGACTCAACAAAATCATTAGAAATCAGTTTCATGGCCTCCTCACCACATTTACCAATGCAAGTCAATAAAACTAGTTTAAAATTCAAAATACCAAAACTACCCTCGGCAACTCCAAAAATTTTCTGAGACCATTTCTAACATTAGTTTCACTATTCAGAAATAGTGGGACTATTGGAATTTCGATCCAAGCTTCCAACTTGAATGTTGATGAAAGTCAAACTTTGGTCCCAGAAACGACTAAAATCACAACTTTGGGCCTAAAAACCTAATTTTAACTCCAAATTTAGTTCTACAACTTCTCATAGCTTAGTTGTGAGATTCCGGAGCTGATGAATTTTGACATATCCCTAATCCGACACTCGAAACTCAGAATGACAGAAAAACTCACTTTTTCAATAACTTAAGCCTCTAAAAATACCAAAATTCATATTTTTCAACTTTAAAACTCAAGATTCCAATTCCAATCCTACAAATAGTTCAAAATAGGCCCAAAGCAACTTATGAAAGGGTAAAACAGTTGTTTCACAGATAAGGGCAAAAATGACCGACCAAGTCATTACATTATTCACCACTTAAAATAATGTTCGTCCTCGAACATAAAGGAAAATGAAGTACCTGAAGTCTAAAAAATACTAGTATATCTGGCCCGCATGTCAGACTTAGACTCCCAAGTAGTCTCATCAATAGAATGGTGTCACCACTAAACCTTCATAAAATGTATCTCTTTTATCTCAATATTCGGACCTACCTGTCCAAATAGCTATAGGTTCTTCTTCGAAGGACAAATCTGAACCCAACTCAAAAGAGTCATAGGAAATCACATAGGACTCATCTGGAATATATCGGCGGGCATAGAAATATGAAAAACAAGATTAACAAAAGATAGTCTCAGTGGTAAGCTACCTCACCAAGTCTCCACAAAATCTCAAAAGGGCTAATGAATCTGGGACTAGGCTTGCCCCTTTTCCCAAATCTCATCACCTCCTTCATGAGTGAAACTTTTAGCGAAACACTGTCACCAACAGAGAACTCAAAAGGTCTAACCCTCTTTTCTGCATAACTCTTCTGGCGACTCTAGGCAATCAAAGGTCTACTTTGAATAAGTCGGACCCGGTCCATGGCATCCTGAAGCAAATCAACACCCAGCACCTCAGCTAAGCCTGAATAAAACTATCCCGTGGGTGATCTTCACCTTCGGCCACACAAGGCCTCAGATGGTGCCATTTGGATGTTGGAACGATAACTGTTGTTATATGCAAACTCTGCCAATGGCAAGTAGTGGTCCCATCGGGTCCCAATATCAATAATACATGCCCTAAACATGTCCTCCAACACCTGAATGGTGCATTCTTACTAATCATTAATTTGAGGGTGAAAAGATGAACTCAAATCCATTTTAGTACCCAAACCCACGCTGTAGAGCCTACCAAAAGCAAGAAGTAAACATTGACCTATTGTCTAATACTATAGGCATTGGCACACCATGCAATCCGACAATGTCCTAGATATATACCCTAGTCAACTACTCCACACTATAGCTAGTCTTCACTAGTAAGACGTGTGCCGACTTGGTTAATCGATCAACAACCACCCAAACTTAACCAACTTGCCCAAGGCTATGGGCAAACATGTAACAGAATCTATGGTCACTCTCTCCCACGTTCACTAGGGAATGGGCATCCTTTGCATCGATCAACCGAGCTTTTGATGCTCATAATTTACCTATTGATAATTCAAACACTTTGCCACGAACTCGGCTATATCTCTCCTCATGCCAAACCACCAATAATGTTGTTTAAGATCATGATACATCTTAGCCACACCTGGATGGATGGAATATCTAGCACAATGGGCCTCCTCTAATATCAATCTTACCTAATCCCCAACTTTAGACACACAAGCTCTAGCATTAACCCTCAAAACATCATCAGAATCAATAATAACCACCTTGGCTTCTCTTCTCAACACTTTGACACAAATCAAGCATAATCTGGGGTCCTCAAATTAGTGAGCACATATCTAATCAAACAAGGAAGATCTAGCCTCAAAAAGGCCAAAATACTCTGAGGAGGAGAAATATCCAAATCGACCATCCGCCTAGCAAACGACTAAACCTCTAGAGCTAAGGGTCTTTCCTCAGCCCTCAAGAATGCCAAACTCCCCATACTAGTAGCCTTCCGGCTTAAAGCATCTGCCACCACATTGGCCTTCCCAGGGTGATATAGAATAGAGATATCATAGTCCTTAAGCAACTCCAACCACTTACGCTGTCTGATGTTCAAATTAGGCTGAGAAAAGATGTATTGGAGACTTGGTAATCGGTAAAGATCTCACAATGCACCCCATAAAGATAATGTCATTACAACTTCAACACATATAACTACATCCAACTCCAAGTCATGGGTAGGGTAGTTCTTCTCATGCACCTTCAGCTGTCTAGAAGCATAGGCTATCATCTTCCCCATTTGCATCAATACACCACCTAAGTCCACACCGAAAGCATCACAATATACCACAAATGGAACTCCCTCCTAGGGTAAAATAGGAATAGGTATTAACGTCAACAAATATTTGAGCTTTTGGAACCTCGCCTCACAGTCATCTAACCACTGAAATGTCACAGCCTTCTGAGTCAATCTAGCCAATGGGGTTGCTATAGATGAGAAACCTTGAATAAAATGCCGATAATACCCTGCTAAAACCAAGGAAATGCCGAATCTCAGTCACAAAAGTAGGCTTAGTCCGCTCATGAACAGCTGTTATCTTGGCTTGATCGACCATAATACCCTTTTTTGACATAATATAGCCAAGAAATGCAACAGACTCAAGCCAAAATTCGCACTTTGAGAACTTAGCATACAACTTCTCTTCCCTCAATCTTTAGAGTACAGTCCTCAAGTACTGAACATGATCTGCCTCACTACTGGAATAAACCAAGATATCATCTAAGAACACAATCACAAAGATGTCTAAATAGGGCTTAAGCCCTTCGTTCATCAACTCCATAAAAAGAAGTTGAGGCATTAGTCAACTAGAATGACATAACCACGAACTTATGATGACTCTAATGGGTCCTAAAAGGTGTCTTCGAGAGATCAGACTCCCGAACTCTCAATTGATGATAACTGAACCTCAAGTCAATCTTAGAGAATACCGAGGAACCCTACAACTGGTCAAAAAGATCATCAATTCAAGATAAAGAATATTTGTTCTTTATGGTCACTTTGTTAAGCTGACGATAGTCAATACACATATACATAGTGCCATCTTTGTTTTTCACAAATAATACAGGAGCACCCCAAGGAGATACACTTAGAGGAATAAAGTCCTTCTTCAATAAGTCTTCCAATTGTTCCTTCACTCCTTCAATTCAACTAGAGCCATTTGATAAAGAGCAATAGATATGGGCTTAGTGCCTGGCTCTACATCAATAGCAAAGTCAATATCACGATCCGGAGGAAGACCAAATACATCCATAAACTCTCTAGCTACCCCAGTAGTCTCCAATGATGGGGACTCCTGAGAAACATCCCAAACATGAGATAAATTTGGCAAACACCCTTTCCCCATCAATCGATAAGCATGCATATAAGAAATAACATCCTTAGGATAGGAACTAGGTGCTCTAGTCCATATCAACTGAAGTAAATCGAGGCAACATAAGGTCACAGTCTTCGCATGACAGTCAAGAATAGCATGATAAGGAGACAACCAGTCCATACCCAATATTACATCAAAATCTACCATATCCAACAATATCATATCAGGAATAATATCTCTCCCCATAGAAGTCACAACACATCCCCGATAAACCTGATTCATCACTAAAGATTCACCTACTGAGGTGGATACATATATGGGCTCGACAAGCGGCTCACATATAATATCAATATTAAAAGCAAAATAGGCTTACACATAGGAATAAGTAGAGTCTGGTCAAATAAAACTGACAGTGAATGGTGACACACGGGAACCATACCTATGATAACTGCATCAGAGGCCTCTGCCTCAGCTCTATCTGGAATGACATAGCAAACCCTACGACCACCACTAGCCTTTGGGCCTCCATGGGCTCCACCTCTCCCTATACCACGACCTTCTCTAGCACCATCCCTCATGCCCTGGGAGATGTCTTTGGTTGTTGCCTGAGGTCCTGAAGCCTGAGTAGGGAACACCCGATATGGAGAATGGTTGGCAAAGTGCCCAACCTCCTTACAAGTATAACAAGCCTTGGGGTCTCGCCCCTGAGATGAGTGCGATTAAAAACCACCACATCTAGCTGAACCAATGGAACTATCACGGCCTATGTATGTAGGCCTAGATATGTCAACACTGTCAGATACTGAAAAGGTTGCTTGAACTACCCAACCCTGATGGCTCCGCCTCCAAAACTGTATATCACGTCGCGGGTCTCTAGTAAACTGACCATTCTAATGGAATCTCTTCCTGCCTTTCATGCCTAATGCACTTTATCATATAAGCGTGATCCACAACACTTTGAAAAGTGCCTCCAACCAACACTAAGGAAGTTGTAGCCTTCTGAAGATACCCTGTCAAGCCCTTGGCAAACCACCGAATCCTCTCAAACTCAGTGGGAATACTGGATAGAACATATTCTGATAAGGCATAAAAGTTGGCCTCGTAATCTAAAATCAATATAGAACCCTGCTACAGTCAATCAAACTCATCTCTATGGCTATCCCGGAGGCTATATGGTAGGAACCTCTCTAAAAACATCCCTGTGAACTGCTCCCAAGTCATAGTCGGAGATACAAATGGTTGACGAGCTAGAACTAACCTCCACCACTCCTTGGCAAGCCCGGTGAACTGGTATAAAGTGTAGGCAATCCCATGAGACTCAAGAATAGCCAGCTTACACAACTAGTCCTAGCACTCTGGTAGAAAATAATAAGCTCTATTGTCAGGAGTGCCATGAAATCATATCAAAGACAATCGCACAAACCTCTCAAAGATCTTTTGCTCCATTGTAGACATGGATGGGCTAGCGGAAGACGGTGGAATCATAAATTAGAGAGGTACAATAGATAGAGCAATAATGGAACTCTAAAACTGAGTACCCGAACTCGGTCTGAATGTGTGAAGCAGAGTAATAACAGTCGCAGGAGGGTCTACTGGAGCTGTAAAAGGACCCACGTGAATCATACTCAACTCAGGTAGAGTATTAGAAGGTCCAACTGGTGCGATAGAAACTGGTGTCTCAATCGTAACTGGGACTGGAGGAGCTCCCTCCAATCTAGCCAATAACTGCATAAGTAGCTCCTGAACTGACAGTGTAGAGAATGGAGCTGAAGGCGGTGGAATAGAATCAGTAGGCCCCTCTGGCACAATAGTAGGCTCTGGAGAAGCCGACTATGTCATCCCTCGGACGAAGTTGCACCTCTAGCAATGCCTCGGCCCCTGGCCCTATCACAAACTCTTCCTGGACCTCGAGTTGAGTCACATGAGCTGATTCGGGCTCTCCCACTAAGCAACGGGATTGAGTAATCGGTATCTATGTAGAAGGAGTAGATTAGGAACTTTCAAACAGGTGATATGAAGAAACGCACGAATAGAAGCAAGATGTGAGAAATTTTCCTATTAAGCATCTTGTAGCCTCCCGAAGATGGGTGTAGACATCTACACACCGATCCGCGAGACTCTACTAGACACCATGCTTTTGACTCATGAGCCCAATGAACCTAGAGCTCTGATACCAAACTTCTCACGACCCAAATGAATCGCAACTAAAAGAAAAGGAAATAAAGCGGAAACCATCTCAAACATAACATAACAAATCTCTCAAAATCTAGAGTCATGAATAAAGAGCATCTAAGCAATACAGAAGTGTGAATATACATGTGTCAAATAAAATGCAAGGTTCTCTCACAAAATCTGATACAAATCTGAAAAGAAAAAAAAAAAGAAATTCCAAGGATCCACTACAACTCGAAGTTTCAGCCTCACTGGTAAGATTAGGATGGCCACCTGCTCGTGGTCAAGGAGTATTATGATGTCAAGTCCTTGCCACCTGCCCATGGTCAAGATATAAAAGTATGAATCTCACCCTTGCTTCCTGCTCGGGTCAAGGGGGTGGTAACAATGTGCATCATAATACCCTTGCCTCCTACTTGGGTCAAGGGATGATACAAGCAACAAACAATAGATGTAAATCAATGGTGCAACACAAATATGCATGCAAATACGTAGAATACATTTCAACAGAAATACCGATGCATCCAACTTATAATAATCATAGGCATCCAAGAAATAATATCAACTATCACAGCTAATGCCCAAACTGTCATCAAGTTTTAGATCATCAAGTTATATCAATAGACAAGAGTACCAATAATATAAGACCTTGTTCATCTCAAGTATGCAAAAATATCAATAATATCAGACCTTACTCGTCCCGATAATACAAGTACATCAATGATAGTGGACCTAACTCGTCCCAATAATACAAGAATATCAAAGATATCGGACCTACCCCTCTCAATCATGCAAGCATATTAATAATATTGGACCCTACCTGTCCCAATTAGTCTCACAAGTCTCATTAGTCATATTTCATCTCAAGCCATCGTCATTCCATCACATTTCATCTCAATTTGGATCAAAATTATATCACAATTCGGCTCAACCGGAATCACTTTTCCATCACCCTTTCAACACATCAACTCAACTGCATAATTATCCATCTAAATCTCACAATTATCACATGCACATGATCAATAACTCAAATTTGGTCCCAAAAGGTTAGCCGAAACCGCATTTGGACTAGCTTTCAATCAACTCAAGTCCTCAAATCGATCCTCCAATTAGATCAACCACTATCAACAATAGTTACTACTCATCAAGAGAAGCATTTTGATACCCATATTGGCATAATTTAGGCTTAGGTGAAAAATGGTCAAGTTTAGGGCTAAAATCTGAAGTTCTCGAATTGAAAAATAACTTGAGGGCTAAGTTCTATACGAAAAATGATGTTCATGAGTGAAAATTCCATTAAAATCAAGATTGAATTAAATGGGAAAATAATATTTAAAGTTTGAGAGACGTAGTTTAAAAATTTCCAATCTTGGGTGTTTAATTTCATGAAATCAAAGATAAAATCAAGATAAAACTCATAAAAAATGATTAGTTTAGTGTTAGAAACACTTACCCAACAAAAAAATTTTGAAAATATTTCTTCAAAATTGCCGCAAAAGTTTGGAAGTTCGAAAATGTATTAAAAATAGTGTTTTACAAGTTTAAAACTATCCAAGTATAAAAATAACTCTGCGATCACGGAGCCCATCCCGGGAACGCGGAGACCAACAGGCACAACTCTGGAACACGATGCTCAGCAGACCCACACCTCTGCAAATGTGGAGGCTTCTCCACAAAGGTGGAGAAGAAATCCAATGGTACTAGATATCAGTAAAACCAGCAACCCAAATCTAATTTTCCAACTCAGAATGGACCCCCGAAACTCATCTAAACTCTGAATTTCACAAACCAAATATGTATCCATATTAGAGATAATAATTCAGACTCTACAAAATCATCAGAAATCAGTTTCATGGCCTCCTCGCCATATCTCCCAATGCAAGTCGATAAAACTAGTTAAAACTTAAAATACCAAAACTGCCCTCGGCAACTCCAAAATTATTTCGAGACCATTTCTAGCATTGTTTTCACCATCCAGAACTAGTGGAACTGTCAGAATTTTGATCCAACCTTTCAAAATCCAAATGTTGACCAAAGACAAATTTTGGTCCCTAAAACGACTAAAATCACAACTTTGGGCCTAAAAATCTCATTTTAACTCCAAATTCAGTTTTGCAACTTCTCATAGTTCAATTTCGACATTTCGGAGCTGATGAATTTGACGAATCCTTGATCCGACCTCCGAAACTCAGAATGACACAAAAATTCACTTTTCAATAACTTAATCCTCCAAAAAATGTTGAAATTCATAATTTTTCAACTTTTAAAATTCAGAATTCCAATTCCAACGATACAAATAGTTTAAAATAGGCCCAAAACAACTTACAAAAGGATAAAATAATAATTTTTACAAATAAAGTAAAAAATGACCGACCAGGTCATTACATGAATATCCCCTTCTCTTTGAGCATTCATCCTATTTTTCATACATTTTTATCAAGAAGCAATTTTTCTCAACTTCATATTTCACTTTTTCAAACTTTTTGTTCTTTCTGCTCACCTTATCACAAACATCTAACTTTCTATGTGTGGGCACCATTTTAATTTTTGTTCTTTTCTCTCCATACTAATTTCCATTTATTCGTCATCCTTTTTCCTTTTCTTTTAAGTTGTAGAATTGAAGTGTACTAGACTTTCAAACTCAAATTAAAGTATGGTTTATCAATAAAAGGGAAAGACTAATTATGTATCTATCGAAGAAATAGTCAAAAAGAATCAACGGGATACCTGCAAATAATGAAAGAATCGGCAAAAACTATAGCAAAAAATTGGCTTAAGAAAGAACTTTCTAGATCATATCTGCGAATGAACACTTCATTTCATTTTGTGTATACACAAAAAAATTTCTACAATGCCTACATGACTCTATACTATATTAAAAGTGTGGAAATCCTTATAAATGTTATTTGAACTTTTTGTCCATCATTTAAAAGACTCTATTTTAGATAAAATTATCTTTTTATCATTTCTCTTTAAATTATTTTTTAAATATATTTATAATATTGACTTTTAAAATGTGTGGAAATAAGTGATAAAATAAGAATTTATAGCCGAAGAACAACTCTTAAATCTTCCTTATTTGATAGACTTATACTTGTTCCTTATTTGAATCAAGAAAATACGCTCTAAGAAAAATTCTAATTTACTATGGGTTTTAATTAGTGATAGAATTTGACCTTTTGACCTTTATAAATAAATAATTTATCAAAGTTATTTTTATAATGAATTATTTATTTTTTTTATAAGTTCATAATTAAATTAAATTTTTCTTATTTTGATCACGCGCAAAACGCGTTGAATAAGACTAATAAATATAAAGTATGCAAACAAATAAGTAAAACCGGCTTGCTATCAACTCTCTATCTTACAAGATCAAATTCAGTGAAATACTTTTAGAGCTTATATGTCTTAAATAAATTGCATCTACTTTTTATGCAATATATTTTTAAGAGATGTACCGAACATTGTTTTGGCATATCTAAATTAAACACCTAACTTTAAGAAGTTTTTCCATCCTAGAATATTTTAAAATAAAACTAAATAATACGACTCAGAATAAAAAAAAAAAAACGAAAAACAAAAATCAAGGATTGCATCAATAAAGCTAACTGCTAACACGACACAATAATAAGCTACTTAATTACATTTATAATAAAATACTTAATATCTTAAACCTTACATTACTCAAAATATTCAAATTTATATCTTAGTAATGTAAGAAATTATAAATCGAATAATGTAAAGTGACGATATCAAAATCCAAAAAAAAAAAATTGACCAAAATAAATAGAAGTTTCTGCATGTATAAGAATTGATGTTGTGCCAATATAAGGAAATTCTTGGTGAATCATGTGTCTCCTTATCAGTAGTTGATATATGGTGTCTAAACCTATATTACACGTCCAACTATGCATGCGCATTGCGCGGATACTGCTTCTCAAGCTATGCAATCTCCACTACTCTACTATCCACCCAATAAGGCAATCATCAACCACCATGCTATAGACATCACCTGCTACTAGCTAAAAAGCCAGCTTTGCTAAGTCATACACCACAGATTAAAAAGTTAAGTTGTTCATCTACACTTGGGGAGGTTTTCTTCACTCTCAAATTCTTCCACTAGCAGCCACTCAATAATCTTCACAGCCTTCCATGCATTCTACTTTATATTTAAACCTCTCAATTTTACCTTTTTGACTTAATGTAACTTTTTTTAATTCAAACTCATATTAACCATTCGAGCTGGAACAACTTGCTTTATCTCAATCGCTTAATCTGCTCATCAACTATACAAACCATTGCATTGACTAATTGTTTTACTTTTTCTTAGTGCCTTGGTTGTGTTATATCATCTTCTTACTAATAAATGTTGTAACGTATCTGGTCATTAAAAGATATTTTGAATTTACTTATATAATTTGTTTTGTCCTTTTTTTCTTTCTGAAATGTATTCACTAAGTTCTTACGCTTTCCAATAATGGGAGGGCATTAAAAAGCCAAACTATTTACTTTTATGATACTAGATGAAACATATATGAGTAGTATTTATTTTTTAACGCAAATAACTAAATGAATTGTTTCTTCCACGTTGCAGTCGAGCGGGGTCTCATAGAGCTCAAGAAATTGGGGATCGAAACCCAATTATGGAAACAAACTCGACGATCAATAGATCCAGAGAATACCAAAAAAATGCAAAAGGAAAATGATTTTTGATAATGAGTTGTTTCTCTATTTCACCAATTAACTAGTATACATAGCCACGCAATGCGCAAAAAGCCAATGATATTTAAAAAAAAAAAACTAATTATGATATACATTATGCTCACACATATATTATACACTTGTCTATATGAAAATAAAATTATATAAGTATATCAATGAGTGATATATTTCAGTTCACGAGTTTTTATTGCGTATTTGTGATGGTTATCAGCAACACAAGTTTCTCAACACTTCTCGAACATGCATTTGAATATTCAAATATACGTTTGTAATTTATGTTCATAGAATACGAAGGCAAATTTTTCATTGATGACCATAATGCTATGTTCCTCGAAAAAAATAAATAAAAATCAAATATGACACAAATTTATTATAGCATTTCAAGTTGCCAAGAGCATCAAATCTTAGTCGAATTATCTATGTAGATTTAAATAATTATTAATTAATATATACAAAATGCTAAATTATAATCATATCAATCACCTAAAACTTCATACTTTAATTGTGTTATATATTTTAGTTGAAAAACTGAATAGGAAAGTGTAACTCAACTTTTAAAACTTATTGTAAACATACTTAAATGAATTGAATATTTGAAAAGCAATATTGTTAATTGCTTTGCTTCCGAGGGAAATATAACAACAAATAATATGCTATCATATAACTTCAAAATTCTAGTAGGATATAACTGTTTGGATAATAATCCGCACATATATGATATCGTCATCATCATCATAATTTAACTTTTCATTTTTTTAGTTTAATTTTTATTTATAATATTATACTTTGTTCAATTGTATGGCATATTTTTTCATTTAGAATTTAACTCCTTTTCGATTTCATTATCTTTAATTTCCTCGTGTTTTTATTTAGATGATAGACACATATTATAAATTTAAATCTACGGTTGAGATTTAATAAATTGAAAATAAGCCTTAATCATGATAAAAATAATAAATATTTTATATATTTACTTTCAAAATATAATATAATCCCACAATTCTAGCCCCTAAATTTTTTTTCTTTACAGCAGAGAAACCATAGAACTTTGAAGCCTTAAATATGTATCTTCAATTGTTATGTATTATATTTATATTTATTTTACCAAATATTTAATTGCTACATAATATGAATTGAATATTCAATTTATCAATAATAGAATTTTTTATAAATATACCGAGAGATGTGATCAAAATGCATCTGCATCAAACAAGCAAAAATAAAAGTTGATTAATTGTCATTTATCATAACATAAAATATCAAAATAAACAAAAAAAAATATCTTATACATATCTAATAGATTGCAAACAACAAAATAAAATAAAATTAATTAGGGACAGAGGATATAGAACTTAAATCAAGCAAATTTTATTTTGTTTCATAAGAGATTCTAAAAAGTTATAAAAATTTGAGGAGTTATTGAGTGAAGATTTCGAGCGAAAATTGAAATATAAATTTCAACCAAAAATATCATCAAAATACAACGACCTCGACTGAGCTTAAACTTGAAAGATGCATTGAGTAATTTATGTACTTTGATGATGGTTCTGCTTAAATAAAAATACGCCAGGGAATAGCAATAAAGAAAAATATGTGTGTCTATTTTTTTTCTTACCACGCTAAATGTTTTTTTAAATAAAATAAATTAATTTAACTATTATAGGAGATAAAAATTGTCCTTGTAGCGAAGTAGTAAGAAAAAATGTGATTCACTTTGAGGCAATTTTTTTTTTAACATTTCAAGTACTGGAAAGACATCTTCTTCTTTGCTACTTAATTGATACAAATTCAAATTTTAAATTTATTGATAAAATTACTTAAAACACCATGCCCAGCATGCATGAAAAATATTTTGAAAGCCTAAGAAATGTAAAATGTACAAAGCAATCCCTAAATTTTGGTCTAATTTATCTTTGAACTTAAAATATATATATACATTAGTTTAATTAATTGAAAATTAAATTTTTTATTTAAAATATAGTTATAATATAAATAAATGATAACTTCTAAACAAAGAAAATCGTAAATGTGCATTGGATCATGAATGAATGTTGTGAGGACTAAATATTTATCTTTTAACATAAATTCTAACATTTTGATTTGATAAAAACTTATTTTTAAGTTCAAATAGTAAAATTAAAAACTTGATAACTTCAAAAAGAAAAATTTTAAACGTGCCTTGAAGTATGATTCATGATTTTAGAACTCTAAAGTGTGTACATGGAGAGTTGTTTCAATCGAATGTATGACTTTTTTCAAAATATATAGATATTTATTATTTTTTAAATCCAAAAGAATAATTAGTCATCACCAAATCTTTTTTGTTAAATGCATGTTTTCTTCTGCAATAAAAAAATTTAAAAAGTAAAGAAATAGTTTTAACAAAACATAAAATAATTATAAATTCTCGTGTTACTACTTACTATAATTGTAGAAAAGTAAATAATAACAAACAGAACACCAAGTAAATCTCTCATTTTATATGGGAGTGTGATGGAAACTTCCATAAATATGAAGTTATACTTCACAAAAACTTACAAATGGTGTGGACTGAATTTTTAGTTTAAGATTTTACGTCAAAAATAGTAAGTTTGAAATAGTATCAATTTTGGCAAACTAACACTTATCATTTTTATTTAAAATTAAGTGTTTAATAATATACAATGACAACATATCTAGTGGAATATCACAAGTGGGGTCTAGGGAGGGTAAAATATACGCAAATCTTAGTACTGCCTCATATAGATAGAGAGGTTGTTTCTAAAAAACCCTCATCTAAAAATTCAAGTGCTTAATAATATATTTTTAAAATTTATTCAACCATTGTAAAAAGATGTAAAAGTTATTTTAACTTAAAAGTACTTAAAATAAGTAAATATAAACAAACTAAAAGTTATATTATAATTTTTGTGAATTGTGTGCTACATATGAATAATAAAAAAAATCAATTCAATTGTATGTGAAACATCACTATCTCTTTTTCTAAACTAATGAACATTTAATTCTTAAGATTATAAAGAGAGAGTACCTTCTTAACTGATGAATATTTCTTTACTTGTTACGTCATATCAACACTCAATTGATTCTCTTATTCGGCTCGGCAGGTAAATGATACTTAAATAATACATAGATTTATATACAATATGCATGATGCAAGTCATAATCAAAGAAACTAAATGAATAGAGGAAGAAGACATAAGATTTTTCTTTTTGGAATTTGAAAGAAGGGAGCCTTTCTTTTTGGTAAATAAGATATTTTTATAGATAATTAATAATTAATTCTACAAGGCTGTTAGTCTAAAATAACCTGGGTGGCTGGATTTTAGTAGTGGCACTAATATTTGTAGTACAAAACAGTATGTGCCTCACAAAAGTAGTTCCGCCCTTATCTGCTTGAAGCTTTATTTGGGCAAACACGGGAGGAACTGTCCATTCGATGTAGTATTTCTCCTTCGACAGTCTTGCTCCTCCATAGCTAATATATCGGCCACCTGGTTTTGTTCCCTTCTGCTATGGCTGATCCCTAGGTTCCCCAGCCGCTGGATTAGCTCCCTCGGCCCCATCCATAGATGACGATGTTAGCATAGATTTCGTGTCCATTTTCAAAGGTGTCATTGCCTTGGTTGAGTTTGTGTCTATGCATAAGGTTGAGCTGCATATTTCTTGGGCTAGTTAGAGTCCTAGTAAGAGGGCTATTATCTCAGATCCTAGTGCAAATGCCACAGTGACTTTTGCAGAGTATCCCACTATCCAGTCTCCCTTAAGGTTTCATATCACTCCTCCAGTGTCACAGCGAGTGGGGACCTGAGAGTCTCCAAATAAGCCTTATAGCATCCATTCACACTTCATCGGTTCGAAAGCGCATATGAAATAGTAAACACATAGTTCTAAAGGACGGAAAAGTAGGACTCATGCTATGGGGATGTTGTAGGGATAGGAATTAACATGGATTCACATAACATATATCGTAGGGATAGGGATTAACATGAATTCACATAACATATCGCACATAAGGACTAAGGGGCAGGTAAGTATGACTCACACTATGAGGGCAAAGCGGGACTTAGGATCTTCCATATTTCCATATCATAACATAAATCAATATCATAATCAACTCATAATAACCATGTCCAATAGACAACCATAGCCAAAATCTCCAAATACCAACACATAGCATATACCCGTACAAGAGTTTACAAGATGTCCAACAATGCCTAGTCATAGAATAGGACGGACCCAAGACATGTCTCGAGCTCACCCTCAAGGTAAATAACATAAAAGGAAGCAACATAAGGTAGATGGATGGTAGCTTGTCCTTGGAAGATAGGGCTCACCATAATAACTTCTCAAACTCCGAACTAGCATCAAATGATGGATAAATATAGTCTCTGATTCCTACATGGTCAGATCATATAGAAAAAAGTATGTATTAGTATGTTCGAATGTACTAAGTATGTGGACATGCAATGCATATGACTTGTCAAACCTGCATTTAATGTTAGATGACAATAGCACATATATAGAAAGAATCATATAACAAGAAGGATAGTATATCAATATGTCATGAAATGCATGATGCATGAATGTGAAAATACTTCATATATAACGGGGACGGGACCTTAACCAACATAAGACCAAGTGAGCTATAACTTGAAACTCCGTCGTCTTCCCTACAACAGACATAGAGATGACCTACTTGCCAAAGGTAGATCCATTAACATTCATCATTCATCCTCAAAGGGGCATAAACATAGACCTATGTTAGGCACATAGTTCAAGAAAAAGAAGTATGAACCCTTGGGGATAGTCCACCCTGCCTCCAATCTCATCGGTACTAAGTCATCATCCCACAAAAATACATATACATATACGTGCTTGTAAAAGAAGCATAAGTCTTTCAAATCACATACATGCATACTTAGGCCTAAAGGCCAAATCACATTTTGTAATCATGTATACTTAGGCTAAAAAGTCAAATCATACTTCATGTCATACTTTCATGCATAGGAATAGCTCCTTTAAGCACATAGATATGAGAAAGGAGTAAGGACCCTTATGGATAGCCCTCCCTGCCTCCAACCTCAATTCTATGCTCCTTAATACATACATTTGGTGTAAGACACCCTTCATTTGTAAAAAAAACCATCATATAGACATTTTTGTGATCACATTCTTGTCATACCCATACTTTCATTGAAAACATCATCATCATAATTGGGACTTAGCCCATATCATAAACTTCATAAAAATCATAGTTCATGTAAGCATATGTGAATGATATCAACTATAAAAATTCAAATAAAAGAGTTTGGGGTCTTCATGGTTGAAAAGGATCATGAAACAATCCCACATATGACCTATGTCACCAAGAAGAAACAAGAAGAATTTGATGAAGAATAGAGCCCTTTTTTTTATCTCCAAGACAATCTTCAAAGGTTCACCTTAGGGAAGTTCTTAAGAGAGAGTTTGAATAAAATCCTAAGTGTGAGAATGAATTTGAACTTCGGAAGAAGAGTATAAGTAGATTGAATGTCTTAGGATAGCATAGGAAATCACAAAAGCCCCTTAAGAGTATCCATAATTACAAAAACATCATTAATGAAAAGGAATAAAAATTGTTGCCAGGGGTCCCGTGGGATGGTGTCACGGTCCGTACAAAGGCACATGGACCGTGTGCCCTTCCGTGAAGCCTCACTTAGCCAAAAAAGAGAGAACACAACATGGACAGGCTTTACGAAAATGAGCATAACTTCTTGATCCGAACTCAGAATTAGGTGAAACCAAATGCATTGGAAAGCTAATTCAAAGAGATTCAATTTGGTATGTTGTAGGCCACCTAGTTTTTTTTGTGAACAGAGATATAACGGGGTCCCGTGGGATGGTGTCACAGTCCGTACAAAGGCACATGGACCGTGTGCCCTTCCGTGAAGCCTCACTTAGCCAAAACAGAGAGAACACAACATGGAAAGGCTTTACGAAAATGAGCATAACTTCTTGATCCGAACTCAGAATTAGGTGAAACCAAATGCATTGGAAAGCTAATTCAAAGAGATTCAATTTGGTATGTTGTAGGCCACCTAGTTCTTTTTGTGAACAGAGATATAACCATTTAAAGTTGACCCTTCTATTGATTCATATGAAAAACTTAGCTAATAGAATGTATTTGAACTTGGCTTGATGTAGGAGACTCATGATGACCCTAAACCAAATAAATAAGCTTGGATTGAAGGCTTGAAAGTGAATTTAGTTTGATCTTGAAGGTTCTTTGGGAATCCTCCCATTAGAGCTCAAAAAGAGGATTCGAAAAGTGTTTGAGCGAGTGAGTGAGAAGCTAAATATTAGAATAAGAATGAATAGTAATGGAGTATAATCTGATTTAGGGGTCCCATATAGAGGTCACACGGACCGTGTAGGGTCACACGGACCATGTGGACTTCCATGGTGCTTCACTTAGCTAAAAATCCTCACTAATGAAGTATCGAGAAAGTGATTCCATACGTAGAAATTTTTTACGGACCATGAAAGCTTATACGGACTGTATGAGGTTCATGTGTGACAATCCTTAGCCAAAATGTGATTTTTAAGGCCAAGGTGCCAATACACAAGCCACCACACAACCCATAAAAAGCCACATGGACCATGTGGGGTTCATGTTTTGGTGTGTGACTTGGTCTCAAACTCCAACAAAAGGTTAAGACTCTATACACAAGGCCAAGGCTACCTTAAGGCTCCTCCACATGGCCTGTGGTGAGTCCCACAGCCCGTGGAGGTGTCACCTTAGTCAAAAAAATTTGGAACCAAATTCCAAGCACCATTAAGGTCATGCAAAGTCTTGGTCCTTACATCATCTCCCACTTCGGAATATTCGTCCTTGAATGTGCTAGAACAAGGCTTGAAAGGCTTGACTTGAATATAAAACATCCAAACATAAGAACACAATGCATATTTCATCATTTGTAAACCCTAAAGTCATTAAAACTAATATCAAAACCTCTTTAAATCATTCAAAACATCTTTAAATCATTTCCATGCACATGTATGCATGTCATGTCATGAAACTCAAGAGTGAAAGAAGTAGGACCATTGAGAATAAGAAGAACCTAATACCATCGGCTTGAGCAATTTGGAAAGGATAGAGGTATCATCGCATCATACTTGATTCTACTTCCCACATAGCACTTTCAACATGTTGATTTCTCCGAAGTACCTTAACTGAAGCCACATAGTTTTTGCGAAGCCGCTTCATTTGCCTATCTAAGATCACAATCGGGACTTCCTCATAAGAAAAGTTCTCCTCAACCTCAATTCTTTTCAAAGGCACAATGGTACTATGATCATTAATCAATTTCCTCAATATAGACACATGTAAAACCTATTAAATAAACTCAAATCTGGAGGCAAATCCAACCTATAAGCCACATTCTCAATCTGCTCAATAATCGCTTAAGCATCTAATACTAGGGACTTAACTTGCCCTTCTTACCAAAATGCATTACACTCTCTATAGGAGAAATCTTCACATATACCCTATCACCGACAAGAACTCAAGATCCCTCTTGCTAACATCCAAATAAGACTTTTGATGACTTTGAGTCATCTTCAAGCTTTCCCTAATCAACTTCACCTTCTCCATGGCCTCCAACACCAAATCCAGGCCAATCAAAGACATCTCTCCCAACTCAACCACCCCATGAAGTGCTACACCTTCTACCATATAAAGCCTCAAATAGTGTCATACCAATGCTAGCATGAAAGCTATTGTTGCAAGCAAACTCGATAAGTGGTAGATGATCACCCCCAATATCCTTTGAATTCTAACATACAAGCTCTCAACATCTCCACCAAGGTTTGAATTATCCTTTCGGCTTGTCTAATGGATTGGGGATGAAAAGCAGTACTTAACTTCACATTGAGATGATATCCAAAAGTGAAAAGTAAATTGGGTGCCACAATTCGATATGATAGACATAGGCATACCATGCAACCTTACCAACTCTTAGATATACAATCTTGCATAATCGTCGGCATTGAAGGTAGTCTTGATGTGTAAGAAATGAGCCAACTTAGTCATCCTATAAAAGATAACCCAAATAGAACAAATTGCTTTTGATCTCAATAAAACTGACAACGAAATCCATATTCACATCTTCCCACATCCAAGTGGGAATCTTAGTATCTTATGCAAAACCATCGGGCCTTTAATGTTCTACCTTCACTTGTTGACAATTTGAGCATTCCTATACAAATATAGCTATGCACTTCTTAATACCATCCCTCAAATCCTGATACATCTTGGTAGGTATAGAATGTATAGAACAAAGAGAGTTGTGGGCTTCAGTAATGATCACCTCTCTAAGACCACCAACATTAGGAAAACACAATCAATCTTGGTACCAAACTACACCATCTCCCCCTTAGGAAAAACCCTTACCTTATTTTCGGCGACCAACCTTTTCAAAAAAAACTAATGATAGGTCTTAGTCTTGCTTTACCTTGACATCAGCAACCACAGATGATTCAGACCCATTCTGAATATGAACAAAACTATCACTAGACTCACTCAACCCAATTCCCTAATTTTGTCAAATAATGTCGCCCAAGTTAGACTTCCTTTTTTAGAGGATAAAGAAGTCTCTATCAAGAAATATAACCTAACAAAAGTTCATGTCACAATTAAATCCTAGGTCCTAGATGTGACACGGCAAACGAAAAACCTGAAAGGACCTCAAACAAGCCTCTTAGCATATCAACCATACATCCTTGGTCACGGAAGCAAAATAAGCAACAATTGGAGATATAATAAAAGGGAAGCAGGACTAAGGGAAATCTTGATAACCACAAAATCAATAAAGAGTCAAGCTCATAGCATAAATACATCCTAGTATCCAACAATACCACTAGCTTGGAATAGAGGGGGGACCAAGACACTTCCCGGGCTCACCCTCATAATAATAAGTACTCAACATAAGAAGGAGTCTCAACATAACATGAAGTAAATAGATATTACCTTGGAATTGAGAACTCACCAAAGCTTTCTCCGAGAATCGAACTAGCCACGTGGAAGAGGATGATCAAAAGGAGTTCTGGTACCTACATGGTGATATCATGTAGGCATAGAGTATGTGTTAGTACATTAAATGTACTAAGTATGTAGAATGCAATGTAATAAACACATAAACCAATATATTCAAAATGCATAATCATAAGCAATGGATATATATAATCTCAACATGGTATGGACGATCAATGATTGTAATAAAACATATTTGTAAAACCTTCAAGTTGTATAGTACATAATAAGTATATGGGAAGAGACCTTAACCGACATAGACCAAGTGAGTACTACTTGGAATCCAAGGCATGTCACCCCCTTGACAAGGTGATTAAGGCATGTCACCCCATCGACAAGCTGATCGAGGCATGTCACCCCCTCGACAAGGTGTGGTCTACTTGTCTTGGTAGCCATACAATGAATAATCGGAGGTATGTTACCCCCTTGTCAAGGTGACCGAGGCATGTCACTCCCTCGACAAGGTGTGGTATAACTAGATGGATCCACTAGAAAGCCATAAGAGAGATCATGTATAATCCTATGGTGGCACATAGTTTAGAGACTAAGACTTCATATAAGGACCCCCTTGAGTCGAGCCCTTGTCTTAATCCTCAATTGGTGATAAGTCAAATCCTACAGAATACTTGTAATAATTATACATTAATCATAACATGATAAGAGACATAATAACATGACTTGAGAATCTAATAAACATGCTTGATCTCTAATAGTACACCTAACTTGAACATGAGAGTAGATAATAAATATACATGATCCCTTGCTTTAACATGAATGGCTCACATGAGGTAAAAATCTTGAAATAAGGCTTAACTTGATACTTGCAACATCATAGATACTTTTCATGAATTAAATACATACTTAAAATCCCTTAATCATCATAAGGTACTTGACTTAAAAGTCACTTGACTTGTAAATCATGTAATAGATCATCAATAACTTGAGAATTCTTGTCATGTTATTTTTCAAAAACATGGTGGGTTCATGATACTTGTTCAAAATCATAAAATTTAGGAGTAAAATAATATGAGTGAACTCAATGCAAATCAACCCACCAACATGTAGTAAAACTCTCATGTAGGGTACCTTGAAATCCATCATCAAAAGCTTATAATAGTTCATAGTTTCATAGCTCAAAACATGCACAGTCTCAATAGACAAAAGTAATTCATGGAACATGCTTGAAATAGGCATTCATGAATAATCAACCAACACATGTCAAAACCACTACATGATTTACGCTCATATTTCATAATAAGAGATAACCATAGGTAATACAACTTGAAAACATGCAATTTTCATAAAAGGAGAAGGTTGGGCTCCATGGGTGAAAGGACCAACGGATAAAGGCCCACAAACCTTAAACCTTGAATTCTTTTAGGTTAACTTAAAGCAGTCTTAGAGCTTGAACTGAGTCCTTGAGTCCCAAAATTTGAGTTGAAATCCTTAGATTTGAATGAGAGAATTGATAGAGTCTTAGAGTGGTTTGAGAAAGGGTTTTGTGAGTTATAGAGTTGAAATATGGAAAAGTAAGGGTGATTTCACGTTTAAGTGGGCATGGGGCTATGACCCCAATGCCCTTGGCCAAATCAGAAAAACAAAGGAAAATAATACACTAGCCCGCACCCCTCGTGCGACGCAGACCAAACGCAGAGTGAAAATACACTGCTCCATGCCCATGGTGTATCGCGGCCAGGGTGCGGACAACCACTGAAATAAAAAATTAGCGAAAATTATTTTTTACTATGGTTTCTCTAAAATTTGAGTTATACCCATTCGCACTAAATTTTGCCCCTTAATGAAGAATATGAAGTCGGATTTTTGAAATCATGCACAAATTTTGAGATATATAGAAATTGCAATTATGGAGCATTTCGAAGAACATGTGGGGCGTTTCAGTTAGGGTCGAACCCATAGGGAATATGTAGACTCAAGACAATTTCACCAATATGCAACCTGAATAGTTAACTGACTCAATTCCCCAAAGGAGGGGAGGATTCGCAATAATCGACAAGAAAGTAAACTAAACTAACTATCACAAAAGAAAATCAATAATAGAAAGAAACTATGGTATTGCGTTCCCCATGATTCTCCAACTCAGTATCACTAGATAATCTAATTCTTGTCTAGTGTATACCATCCAGGACGGTAATTTATGTTCACCAAGCCCATAGATCAAAGGTGAGAGGCTAATTTCAATATGTAAGTTGACCCATCTCCATAGTGTGCATTACTAACTATTATATATAAGTCCCAGTACAACCTTTCCTTGGCCCAGTTTGGTTGATTAGACGAGAACACATCAATTGAATCCTGTTAGTTAATCTCTTTTCCTATTCACTACTACCTTGGTCTAGTTAGTAACACTAGGCAGGTTCTAATGTTGGTTGTCATTAGAAAACATGCAAAATAAAGAGAGTTAATTAATACATGCATATACAGCTTCCAAGAATTATAAATTATCTGGTTTTACTTTGTTAGTTATTTATGGTTCTCACAACCCTAGTTATGGATTTATCTACTCATACTAAGTGTATGAAGAAATTATGAATTGAAGAGAAATTATTAAACACTTACACAATTTAATTAAGCTCAAGCAAATCCAAAGTCAATGGGAAAGCTTGAAGATTGAATTGAAGCACAAGTGTTCTCAAAGACTCTCTCATACTTTTTCCTCGAAGTATTGAGTTATTTGAGTATAAACCCTAAAAATACTAAAAAGTGACGTCTCTCTCTAAATAATAACCTAAAAACCTATTTATAGTAATTATAAATAAGTCCTAAATAAATAAGAAAAACTGATCGGCATACTCCACAAAAGCAGTCTACGACTCGTGGTGTCTTCTATGACTCGTAGTCGGGGTTTCGTAATCAACTACTAGAATTGTAGACTTCTCTTCCACAATACCCTTTATGACTCGTAAAGTGGTTTACTATCCGTAAAGGGGTTTCGTCTGATGAATTTCCTGCAAGTCCACTTTCCTAATCCTCATGGCACGAAAGAAGGTCTACCACTCGTAACTTTCTCCACGACTCATATGCATGTCTAGTAGACTTCAACTTCAGTAGTTTGTCCCTCCCTGAAAATCTGTATGAAACCTATTTACAACTCATAAACTAAACTACAACTCGTAGATAGTCTCGCACAACAACAAAAACTAGCAACTTCTGCAATTTTTCCCTAAATCATGGCCGACCTGTAATCTTGCAAATCTAAACACAAAAACATATAAAACCAAAAAATATTGCATTGAAAACACAAAAAATCGTAAGTTTTAAGTATCAAAAGTATTGTATTTTGGCAGCACATCATCAAACGATGCACATCCTTCACCAACTCTCTTTTGACCTTATCTATAAGCTCGACTACAACATCTTCCTCGCTTGAATTGCATTACGGGCCCAAAGTAATGAAACGACCCCAAAAATGTGCCTTAGAAGTGCTTGAAATTGTAATTTTCATATTCTCAAAATTCAGGCGTGATATCAAAAATTCGATTTCATATGCTTGATCAGGGGGCAAAATTAAGTGGGAAATAAGTTTAATCCCGATTTTAGAGCAATCGTATCAAAATTTTGTTTTCCAAAATTTTCAATAACATAAGTCCGTGCCCCTGACGCGACACGGCTGAGGCGCAGACTAGTGTTTTTTTTTAATTTCTGCCAATTTTGTTGTTCAGTCCAAGGCCTTTAGGTCTTGGGCCTAAGTCTTCCATGTGTGAAAACACCTATAATTAGCCATGTTTCACCTTCATATCATAGAAAAGATTCTCAAATACTCTCTCAAACACTTAGAAAAATATTTCATCCAAAATTCAAGTGCCGAAACTCATTCCGGATCTTAAGGAGATTTCACTCAAGCTTCAAATCTCCATTCCAATCTTCATCAAGGAATTCGTCAAAGCTAAGGTATGTGGGTTTCAACCATTGGTTCCTTTCGCCCACGGTGCCCAACCTTCTTTTTTACCTAAAGTACATGTTTCTAAGTTGATTTTACTTATGGATCTTCTATCATGAATTTGACTATAAACTATATTGGGGTTTTGCAAAAGTGTGATTGTTTATGGATGTTTTGAGCTATGAATCTAAGATTTATGATGAGTTTTGATGAGGGGTTTCAATGTATTTTGCAAGGTGGTATTACCAAGTGTTAGTAGGTTGATTTACTTCAAGATTTCTTACATGATTTCACTCTTTAATTGCATGGTTTTACACTAGCACTACACACCCACCAAGTGTTCGATAAAATGTTCGGTTTAGGGTTCTTGAACTATTGATGATCCATTGCATGACCTATAACTTGTATGACTTTATGATGATGAAAGAATGGTATGTATGTGTTAGTTTCATGAAAAGTATCTATAGTGTTGCAAGTTGACCACATCTAGTTGAGGGGGTGCTAGGCCTCAATCACCATGGATGGTGGGGTGAGGCCACCATTAACCAATTGAGGATACCTCAATCACCATAGATGGTGGGGTGAGACCACCATCAACCAATTGAAGGGTTGATACCTCAATCACCAGGGGTGGCAGGGTGAGACCACCATCAACCAATTAAGGGGTCGATACCTCAATCACCATAGATGGCGGGGTGTGACCACCATCACAATGTTGGTCTCTTACTGCACATATAATATGTTCTATGTAAGAATGTTTTACTTCAAGCATCACTCATGCATGCCATATTGCTATATATTCATTTATTGCCTAATTATGCATTTCGATTATATTGTCTATCTCTTGTTGCATTGCATCCCACATACTTAGTACATTCAAATGTACTAACATATACTCTATACCTACATGATGTTACCATGTAGGAACCGGAGCTCCTCACGATCATCCTCATCCTCCCCGTGGCTAGTACTATCTCTACAAAGCAAGTTGGTGAGTCCTCAATTTCGGGGACAATGTCTTTGATCTTATGCTATGTATAAAGACTCTCTTTCCTTTATTGTATGCTTTACTATGAGGGTGAACCCGGTTGCTTGTCTTGGCCCCTGCTAAGTTCTATGTTTAGAGGTGTTGTTGGACAAGTATGTAATGATGCAATGAGCTTTGACTCTCTTTGACTCTTTTGATGTTTTATGATATGAAAGATGTCCCTTAGCCCCGTGTTCCTTTTTTACTATCTCTTATTGTTGTTTATTGTTTCCGCGACCAAGGATGTGTAATGATATGTTAAGAGGTTTGATTGGGGTCCTCTCGAGTTTCCTATTTGCCTTGTCACGTCTAGGCCCTAGGCTTGGGTCATGATAAGTAACTCTCGCCATTCAGTAGGGAGGGATGGAGATAGGAAATCTTAAGATACATTCCATGGCACAATATGAATCATGAAAAAGTAAAACATTTCCTAAAACGCCTTGTAGCCTCTTACGCATAGATGTGGCACACTTCACTCTCATGCGTAAGACCCTAATTGATGCGGCATGATAAACTCCGAGGACCATTTATAAACTTAGTCCTCTGATATCATCTCTGTCATGACCTGGACTTAAGGTCTAGTAGTATATGGCAAATGGGAACATGAGAGCCCCCAAATAAGCCTCATAGTAGTATTCGCATATCATCGCTTCGGAATCGCATATGAAATAGTAAACACATAGTTCTAGGGGATAGGAAATAGGACTCACACTATAGGGATATCATATGGATAGGGATTAACATGGATTCACATAACATATAGCACATAAGGACTAAATGGAGGGTAGTATGACTCAATCTATGGGAACAAGGGGACTTAGGATCTGCTACATTTGCACATCATAACATAAATCCATATCATAATAATCATAATCAATTCACATAACCATGCCAATAGATAACCATAGCCATAATCTCCATATACCAACACGTAGCATATACTCATACAATAGTCTAGAAGATGTCCAACAATGCCTCTAATCATAGAAAAGGAGGGGGATGTCAGGGGCTCACCCTCATGGTAAACGGCACACAAGGAAGCAACATAAGGAACATAGATGGTGGCTTGTCCTTGGAAGATAGGACTCACCACAACAATTTCTCAACTCTGAACTAGTCGTCAAACGGTGGATGAATATAGTCTCTGGTCCCTACATGGTTAGATCATATAGGCAAAAGTATGTGCTAGTACATTTGAATGTACTAAGTATGCGGGCATGCAATGCATATGACTTATCAAACCTGCATTTAATATTAGATGAAAAGGGAAAGTATATAGCAAGAATCATATAACAAGAAGGATAGTATGTCAATATGCCATGAAATGCATGATGCATGAAAGTGAAAATACTTCATATATGACAGAGACGGGACCTTAACTGATATAAGACCAAGTGCGCTATAACTTGGAACTTTCTCGTCTTCCCCACAATGGATAAAGAGTTGACCTATTTGCCAAAGGTAGATCTATTAACATTCATTAGTCATCCTCAAAGGGGCATAACCATAGACCTATGTTAGGCACATAGTTCAAGAGAAAAGATTATGGACCCTAGGGGATAGCCCTCCCTATCTCCAATCTCATTGGTGCTAAGTCATCATCCCACAAGAATACATATACACATATGTGCTTGTAAAAGAGGCATAAGTCTTTCAAATCATTTACATGCATACTTAGGCCTAAAGGCCAAATCACATTTCATAATCATGCATACTTAGACCATAAAGTCAAATCATACTTCATGTCATACTTTCATGCATAGGAATAGCACCTTTAAGCACATAGATATGAGAAAGGAGTAAAGACACTTAGGGATAGCCCTCACTGCCTTTAAACTCAATTCTATGGTCCTTAATACATACATTTGGTGTAAAACACCAATCATTTGCTCAAAGAACCATATCATAGACATTTATGTGACCACATTCTTGTCATACCTTTACTTTCATTGAAAACATCATCATCATCATAATTGGGACTTAGCCCACATCGTAAACTTCATAAAAATCATAGTTTATGTTTGCATAAGACATGAATAATATGAGAATAGCATGGGCAATAGAAATTCAAATTTAAATCAACAATACAATATGAAATTCAAGTAAATCATAAGTAAAATTCATATTCAAATCACAATTTAGGCTACCCATGTCTAAGTCAAACTTTAAAGGGGACATGCACATTCAAATCTTTGTAACTTCAATGTTATTCATCAAATTAGAGCTTAAATCACTTTAAAATCAACAATAAAACATAGGTCATGTCTCAATTGAATCAAATAATCAGTAATCTCAAAAATCCATATTTTAAGTAACCTAAATTTCATGAAAATTCAGTAAAAGAGTTTGGGGTCTTCATGGTTAAAAAGGACCATGAATCAATCCCACATACCTAAATTTACCAAGAAGAAACAAGAAAAATTTGATGAAGAATAGAGCCCTTCCTTGATCTCCAAAACAATCTTCAGAGGTTCGCCTTTGGGAAGTTCTTAAGAGAGTTTGAATAAAATTTGAAGTGTCAGAATGAATTTGAATGAGGGAAGAAGAGTATAAGTCATTTGAATGTCTTAGGATAGTAAGGAAGTCCTAACAGCCCCTTAAGAGTAGCCATAATTTTAAAAAATGCCATTAATAAAATGGAATAAATTTGTTGCCAAGGGTCCCATGGGAGGGTCTCACAGTCATACAAAGGCACACGGACCATTTGCCCTTCCGTGAAGCCTCACTTAGCCAAAACAAAGAGAAAACACAGCATAGATGAGCTTTACAAAAACGGGCATAATTTCTTGATCTAAACTCAGAATTTGGTAAAACTAGATGCATTGGAATAACATTCAAAGAGCTTAAATTTGGTATGTCATAGACCACCCAATTCATTTTGTAAACAGAGATATGACCATTTAAAGTTGACCCTTCTATCGATTCATTTTAAAAACTTGGCCAACAAAATGCATTTGAACTTGGCTTGATGTAGGGGACTATTGATGACCCTAAAACAAATAAATAATCTTAGATTGAAGGCTAGAAAGTGAATTTGTCTTGAGCTTGAAGGTTCCATAGGAATCCTTTGATTAGAGCTCAAAAAGTGGATTTGAAAAATGTTTGAGTGAGTAAATGAGAAGCTAAGTCTTTGAATAAGAACGACTAGTAATGAAGGAGTATAAACTAATTTAGGGGTCCCATATAGGGTCACACTGACTGTGTAGGGTCACACGGATCGTGTGGCCTTCTATGGTGCTTCACTTCACCAAAAATTCTCATTGATGAAGTTCCGAGACTGTGATTTCATACTTAAAGAATTTTCACTCCAATGCCCATATGGAAGGCCATACAGATCATGAAAGCTTATCCAGGCCATATGAGGCTCATTTGTGACAAGACTTAGCCAAAAATATGGTTTTAAGGCCAAGTCTACATCACACAAGCCATAAAGTGCCACCTGAATTGTGTAGTGTTTATATGTTCTTTGCCTTGGTGTCAAACTTAAATATAAGGCTAACACTCTATAAACAAGGCTAAGGGCCACCTCAACGCTCCTCGACACTGCTTGTGGTGAGTCATACAAACCCATGGAGGTGTCCGTAAGGTGTCACCTTGGTCAAAAACTCTTTGGAACCAAATTCCAAGTACCATTAAGGTTATGCAAAGTCCAAGTCCTTATATCTAGCTCCCCCTATTCCCGTATCATAGTGGTAGGACCCGTCTATGTTTAGCTTAAAACTATTCATTGGTGGTATCCATGTTGTTGTCTTGTCTCTTACTCATTTACTTTTCCCATTGCCTCGTGCACACCCGAGGTAGTAGTATTTACAAGCTCTATTTAGGGGTAGATTAGTGGGGACATCCAGGGAGGTCCCATTGTGATAGTTGTGATTCTTAGTCAACCATATGTTCCATAGGTAAAATTATAGGGTTGTTTCCCATGTGGGGTGGTCTTAGGGAGAATCCCTCCATTTAATGTCCTTCAACGATTGGAGCTAGTAACGATCTCCTGAAGATTATATTTATGTGGTATGTTGTATCATACCCAGTTGTTCCCAAAATTTGTTGGCTTTGGTGCACTTTCATAATATGTGTTAATCTGTTTCTAGTGCTCCAAAGATTGTGCAATTTGGGTCTATGTTTATGCCTTTTGAATAAAGGTATTTGAAACGACCCCAAAAAGTATCCAAAAATGTGCGTCGGAAGTGCCTGAAATTATAATTTCCATTTATCTCAAAATTCATGTGTGATATCGACAATTCGACTTCATATTCTTGTTTAGGGGGCCAAATTTAGCAGGAAAAAGGTCTAACCCTGATTTTTGAGCGAATGATTCATAATTTAAAATTTTGAAATGGCAAATTCCAGTAGCATCTGCACGTCACTGGTGTGACACACCAGTGCTATTTTTTGAGTAATTTTGTCCAATTTTTTCTATCTCTGTCTAAGACTTTTGGATATTGGGCCTAAGTGTTCCCAAACGTGAAAATGCCTATACATAACCATTTTTCACCCTCATAGAACATTCTCCAATATTCACTCAAAGACTTAGCCAAATTTTCACTCCTAAATTCATGTCTCAAACCCTCATCCGGAACTAAGGATTTTTCCTCAAGCTTCAAGTCTCCATTTTCAATCTTCATCAAGAGTTTCTCGAAAGCTAAGATATGAGGGTTTCAACCATTGGATCCTTTTACCCACGGTTCCCCCTCCTTTTTACTCAATTTGCATGATTTAAAGTTATTTTACATGTGGGTTTACTAGTATGAACTTGTCTATAAACTATGTTAAAGCTATATGAATTTGTGACTGTTTTTCTATGTTTTGAGCTATAAATCTTGGGTCTATTGTAAGATTTGAGAAGGGATTTTTATGTATATTACTTGAGGGTGTTGCATGATGTTGATCGATGATTTTACAATGGATTTCATTGTATGATTTCACTCTTGAATAATATGGTTTTACACTAGCACTACACACCCATCAACTATTTGATAAAATATCCGATTATGGTTTCTTGAGGAATTGAAGGCTCAATGCATATCTTGTGTTATGAATGATTGATGATGAAAGAAGATTATGTGTATGATGTTATGATGATTATAGTAGGAAAGTATGAATATGGTATTTCTCTATATAGTGTTAAATTGACTATAGCCAATTGAGGGGTATGCCTCAATCACCATGGGAGGTAGGGTGTGATCATCCTCTAACCTTTCAAGGGGTTTGTAGCTTGGCACCATGGGAGGTAAGGTGTTACCACCCTCCAACCCATCAAGGGGTTTGTACCTTGGTAACATATTGAGGGATTTATACCTAAATCACCATGGGTAGTAGGGTGCAACAATCCACTATAGTATGGTCCATTTTCACACTCATATTATAATATATGAAGCATGCATTTACTATAAGCATCACACATGCATGTCATCTTGTTATATGTTAGTTAATTGCTTAAATTATGCATATCGATTATGTCACTTATCTCTTATTGTATTGCATCCTATATACTTAGTACAATCAAATGTACTCACGCATACTCTTGCCTACATGATATCACCATGTAGGAATCGGTGCACAAGTTAATCATCCTCCTCATCCACGTGACTAGTTTGGTACTGCTCAAGCTAGTTGGTGAGTCCTCTACTTCGGGGACCTTAGTCTAAGTTTCTCTTATTATGTATTGAGATACTCTTCTTTATTGTTTACTTTAGCTATAAGGGTGATTCTGGTTGCTTTGTCTTGGCCCCCGCTCTATCTATGTAGTAGAGGTGTTGTTGGATATGTTATGTATCTATGATATAAGCTTTGACTCTTTCGTCTCTTGATTATGATATTATGCAAGCTTTCGCCTTAGGCCCATTGCCCTATTTCTACTTTCGTATGTCATTTAAATGGTTTCGACCAATGATGTGCAATGATAAGATAAGAGGCTTGTTTTGGGTTCCTTAGGGTGTCTAGGCCCTAGGCTTGGGACAGTATTGGCATATGGAAAGTCTTGCATGGTTGAAAATCCAAAGGAAGTATTTAATTTTATAAAGGCAGTTGAGTTTCCAAATCCATTTATGTTTTGTGGTGGTGTAGAGGTTTTTGGACATCTTCTTTTTTATGTGATGGTAGACTGAGGATGTGTTGTATAGTCCATTTGTATTTAGGTCCTAAGTGGGGTTATATCTTTGGTTCATGTTGTTGGGGATGTACATTAGTTGGATGGTTTGGCTAAGACAGGTAGGTATCTTGTATGATATATCCTCCAGTTTTCACTTCCCCTTTTGGATAATACAGCTAAACCTCCTGTTATGTTCTATTTCTAAAGGGGTGGAGGGGGAACTATAAAGGATGTTACTTCGGGGGGACGAGTTTGGTACCCAGACATCAGACCAAATGTTTATGTTTTCCTCATTTCCTATTGTCCATAGAATGCACTCTTTGCATTCATTTCACCCTATTTGGATGTTTTGCCAGATGGCGCTATAATGCCTTTTGTGTTTTAGTTTGTTTATGAGTCCTTTCATTCCTTCATATCTCTCTAACATCATTTTTGCCCATAAGGTTGAGGGATTTTTGAAAGCCCTCGATGCTAGTTTGGGAAGGAGTGCTAGGCTCTTGGTGGTGTATTTTTGTAGTTCCAACCCTCTAAAATTCTTGTTCGTTGTTACTAGATCCTAATTTATGAGGTGCATCTTTTTTTTCATGTCAGTGGTGCCCTATATGAAATTTCTTTGTAGTTGATCCACCTTTTTTCTGATGGAGCTAAGCAGCTTAAAGAGTTGTATGTCATACATGGGTATATTGTTCAGGGCTGATTTTGCTAGTGTTGTTCGCCCTTCTATATTTAACTATTTAGTTTTTATACTAGCCAATTTGGATTGTTGGTTGTCTAGAATAAATTGGAAATCATATTTAGAGGGTTTGTGTGTAAGCATTGGGAAGCCTAGGTATTTCCCAAAATCCCTGCTTTTTCGGATTCCCATGAGGGTTGTTATTTCTTGGGTTCAGTGTGAGTTGCCGTTGTTAGATAGAATGATTTTGGATTTTTTGTGGTTAATGCTTTGGCCACTATGTTGACAGAATTTGGATAGGGTAGACTTGATGGTTTGGCACATTTACAGGTCTGTTTTGCCTATAATTACTAGGTCATCAGCAAAAAAGAGGTGAGATTGTGGGGGCCCCTTTCATGCTATTTTGATTGGCTTCCAGACGTTGTCACAGATGTTTTTGTTTATTGTTTGTGACAAGACTTCCATGCTGAGTATGAAGATATAGGGTGATAGTGGGTCCCTTTGTATGATACCTCTTTGAGGTTCAAAGTAGCCAGTTTTATCCCCATTGACTAGGACTGAGATTTTACTAGATCTAATACAAGACATAATGAGGTTTCTGATCTTTTGGGGTAGGTTGAAGTAGTGTAAGAAATATTTTACAAATGACCATTTCCTTCCTTTCCTTTAATTTTTTTTAAGTAATTCATGATTTCCTGTACTATGATAACTTTGTAGGTCGCTTGTCTATTTTTAAGAAAGCTAGCTTGGCATGGGTTGATGATCTTGGTCATAAGGGGTTTGAGTCTGTTTATAATTATTCTAGTGAAGATTTTATAGGTCTTATTGCAGAGGCGAATGGGTCTGCATTTGATAAGACTAGTAGTATTTTTGCATTTTGGGATTAGGCAGATGTTGGTAGCATTTATCTCTAAGGGTAATATTTTTGAAAGCCCAGGTTTGCCTATAGAAAGAATGACAGATAGTCTACAATGTCTGAGTATTTCATATAGAAGAATGTTAGGTGCTCTGTAGGGCTGGAAGGAGAAGACCGAGTTAGTAATTTCTTGTTCTGTAAGTTCAGCTCCTAGTAGGTTTAGGTCCTTGTCTGATAGGTTATTGTTGTAGGAGGCAAAGGCTCTGGTGGATTAGACCTGGTTTGTATTGAACAAGGATTTAAAGAAGGCAGTTGTGTGATCAAAAATATATTTATGGTCATTTATGATATTTTCGTCTTCCTTTTGGATTGAGAATGTCTTGTTCCTTCTTCTCCTATTTATGGCGGATGTATGGAGAAATTTGGTACTGGCATCGCCATGGGCTAGCCAGTTGATCCTAGATCTAAGTTTCTTTAAGTCTTCCTCTCTCTTGAGTATGTCATGATACTCCTCTATGAGGTTTCGTTCAAGTTTTTAGAGGAAGGTGCTTTTGTAGTATTCTAGAGATGTCTAGACACCTTGGAGTCTTCTGAGAAGTTTCCCTTTCTTTCTGAAGATGTTTCTAACAGTAGTCTTGCTCCAGCTTGTAACTTTTATTCTGAATAGGGGTATGGCATCCAGTAGGTTCGGTGTGTCCTCCCATGATTGCTTAACAATGTTTGGGAAGTTTGGGTAAGAGGTCTACATTGTTTCTAGCCTAAAAGCCCTAGGTCTACTTCTTGCTACAGTGGGTTATAGTGATAGTAGAAGCAGGTAGTGATCCAAGTAGGTGCGGGGAAGGTGTTAGATTTGTGCCTCTTGTTAGTGTAGAAGTCATTCATTATTTGCCAAGAATCTATCTAGTTGTTTAGAAACAAGGGATCTTTTATTGTTGCATCTCTTATTTAACCAGGTGAAAGGGCTCCCTTTAAAGCCCATGTCAATGAATTCATAATATTTAATGCAATTTTGAAAATCTTTGACTCTGGCAGTAGTGATGGGATTACCGCCCTTTGTTTCTAAGCCCCGAATGAGTTTATTGAAGTCCCCTCCTATTAGCCATTTTCCATTAAAATTATCTTTTGATTGGCAGAGATTATTCCATAATATTTTGCAGATGAGTCTATCATTGCTTGCATAAATAATACTACAACGCCAGGAGGTGTTAAGAGCATTTACCTCTATGATTGCATATATTTCCTATGAGGTAGTGGCTATTTTTTCCTACTCTAGTATAGCATCATCATCACAGAGAACTACTATGCATCCCGAGTTGCCAATTGCTGGGACCTCAACCATGTTGTTGAAAGAAAAATCTTCTAGTAGGGATTGGTAGTTGTTCATTTTAGTTTCAAGTAGAGCTACAAGAGGTGGTCTATGCCAGTATAGAAGTAATCTGAAGTTCCTCCTAAAGACTAGTCCATTTGCTTCCCTACAATTCCATATTATTAGGTTCATGGATCCGTTCAAGTTGGGAGGGTTCATTAGTGGTGGAATCTTGTTACGATTCACTTCGGCTTCCTGAACATAGCGTAGGATTCACGACTAGTATACAGTTCCCTAGACGCGTGTTGGTTGGTGGTTTATATTAAAGGAGCTTTTTAAGAGATTCGAATGGCAAATTAATATTTGTTTCATTTTGAATTTTTCTTTTAACACCATTACTTTTATCTCTCGTAAAACTGAGATTTTTGTTCTTTTCTCTCTCATTAGTTCCAGAGTTTTCTTTACTTCTTCTAGAGATATGCTCTGAGTTAAGTTGAGGATGCGGGGTATTTGGGGTTGAGGTTGTACCTATGCTGGTGTTACTGCAATGTTGGGATCCTTGTTAGAGCTCTCCATTGAGCCTATAGGCACTAGTAGCATGGAGGAAACCCTTGTTGATAGTGTAGGAGTGGGTTGACTAAAGGGTCCATCCTTAGGTTCGATAAGGATAGGGTAGAAAGGAAATTTCCACTGGATATTGCTCCATTGTATGGGGCAGTGGTGCTTCCCAAGTTGGTATATAGAATATTTGGGCTGGGGGTGATGGTAGTTGAGAGGATTCTAGAATATGGTCGTCATCCAGGCATGGGCGTTGTAAGTTTCCATGGCAAGGGGCATGTCCTCCTCTACCATTTGGGCTAATAAGGTTAGGCTTTGGATCACTATGGCTACCTCCCTCCCTTCAAGAATGACATTGAAGGAGAAGGCATGGCCCTGTAGGCTGAGTTCCATCCAGAACATCGGTACAACATTTGGAGAAGGGGTTAGGGTGGCATAGATCGGCATGTTGCTTAGGGTTGGGCTTGTAGGGCCAGTGAATTAGGAAGATCGTTGCTCGATATTGTTTAGGCTTGGGTTTGGTAACGGGTGTGTAGGGCCTGTCGAGAATGGAGTTGTCGTCTTATTTGAAAAATGGAAGGGAGTCTTGGCAATATATTCTAAAAAGGGTAGTTCTATGTTAATGGAATTTATAGAAATATGGGGAGCATTTCTTGGGATGGAGTTAGTTTACTTAATGCATATCCTAGGAATATTAGTACTTTTAAGTTTCAAAGGTAGTGAGGGGAATGGGGGGTTGGTTAAGATTTCTTTAGGGGCCAACAAATCATTTTTAGGATCTGATTGATCCACTTCATCCGGAAGTAATATAATTGTTTCCATGTTGTCAAAGGGAGTGATAGGATGACTTACCATGTGACGACTTTTTATTTTCATTGGACGTATATGGGACGTGGGAAGGAGGCTTCTCTTGCACTCCATTGCTTTGTGTGGCAGATAATATAATATAGGGACTGGCTATAGGACTATGCCTATTGGAGGAGGGGTTAGGGGTTGGTATAGGCTTTATGGAGCTAGGGGACACATTGCCGTTTTTTCAGATACTTTTTTCCACCTCAGTCTTAGGGGGTGGGGGGTTAGTGTCAAAATAGTTAATTATGTCTATCATATTAATGTCACTGTGATTTCTCCATATTGGCTCCGTTGACTGTTTTGTGGAACTCATGTCTGGTTTTATCTCAGATTCAACAGTAGGCTTTGTTGCTTTGCTTTTATATTTAAAGAGCGGGGAGTCAAGTTACTTACATGTTTTGGTGTCAAACAATTTGAATGGAATGCCTACGTCATCTGTGGTTGTGTTCTGACTCCTCGCCAGGCTCTCCTAGCCTCTTGCGAGTTAGAACTGTTTTGATAGTTTGACCTCCTCTTGAAGGAGACTATCTGCCATATGTTTTCTTGATTTTGGATTTACTCATCCACTGGTAATACTTGTTGTGGTTCTCTGATAATTCCTATATCCCTCTGCTTTCTATTGTCTTGGATGGGGGCACATGGTTCGTGTGTGTCCCATCTTCCCACATGAGAGGCAAAGTATTCATTCTCCTTCATAGAGGATGTTTTGTTTCAGGCTACCTATGTATATATGTGTCTTAATTAGATTTTCAACTAAGACTTCTACACAGATTCTGGCGTATCTTCCTCTTAGCATGGCAGAAGTGCAAACATCTATTTTTACTAGTCTCTCTAGTTTTTGCCCACTCATTGCTAGAATTTTGTGGTCACAAAATTCTGTTAGCAGTCCTGGTATCCTTAGCCAAATTGATGATTGAACTTTGTTGGCCTCTGTTGCTACAAAGTTCGGTTGCCACCGTTTAGTGGACAAGTAGAAGTCGTTTATGAACCAAGGACTATTTTGTAGGGCCTTGTTCATATTTTCCTCTTTGAAGAATTTAACAGTATAGTTGTATCCAAGATCTATTAGAAGGATCTCAATGGGTTTCCAAAGCGACGTTACTTTTGAGGTATTGGTGGGAGACTTGTTTTCTTAGTAATTTGATGATTACTGAGTATATCCATGGTTGGTATATTATAGTTTTTTTTTTCCTGGATGAGGGTTATTTGATTTTCGTATGCTACCAATTGATCTACAATATTTTCCTCTAGGATCGATGAAATATTCAATGAGCTGGATCTGTTGGCTAGCTCGCTTTAGTCTTGTTCCGTAGTTCTCTCACTAGGGTTTTGTTAGGCGCTCTATGGGGCTGGAGTGTTCAACACCTCCTTGAAGGAGGGTCTGTTTAAAATCAGAGATGATTTCTAATCAATCTCCATATTGGTATCATCTGGTGGTTTGATGGTTGGGGAAAGTCGTTTTGAGATAGGTTTAACGGTGGAGGCATCGAGAGCGGAGAGAGTTTCTTTCTTTAGTCTAAATTATTGTAGTTGATTATGAAAAAAGAGAGTTTTGTTAACTTTTTAAAAATACTTTGAAGGAATTGATTGTAGAATAAGATAGCGAATTGTGAGGCGCATTGACATCAATTTAGTGTTAACTCTTTGAAATTATTTCTCAAATCTTTATTTGAAAATTTAGTATATTTTTATAATCACTCCTCGATTTTCTATAAGTTTAATATTGCAAAATTCATGTAAATGATAAAAAAAAATTTTAAAAAAAATTGTGTTTCATTGTTTTAAAAATGAAAAAAAAAAAAAAAAAAAAAAAGACCACTTACTCAACTGCTCCAAGCGTCCTTTATTTGAGGAAGAAATGAGGGAAGTGCGGAAAATGGGATGAGCTAGTGATTGCTTTATTTTTTTAAAACAAAAATTATACCTCTTTTAAATTCAAATAAAAAATTTAATCATCTCGATTCAAAATTTTAAAGTATTATTATAATGATAGTTCTTGTCCTCGTCAAAATTGTTAGTAAAATTAAAATTTTATCCCTTAAAACTGATTAACTTCTTAATCTAAAGTTTGAATAATTCTATAAAAGACTTTAAAAAGAATATTATTATTATTATTATTATTATTATTATTATTATTATTATTATTATTATTATTATTATTATATAATATTGCTAAAACATATCAATTTAGAACCAAGAAAAACACTACAACTTAGTATTAGTTTATCGAAAATATATCAATACAAAGTTTAAAAAATTTGCAGGATTATAATATGTCAATTTATAATGAAAAGAAATACTACAACTTATTATTTAGTTTATCAAGAATACATTGTAAGCGACTAAGTTTCGTTCCTGAAAAATAATAAATCATGAAAAGAAAAGTAGAGGCAAATAATAATATTTGTATTTCAAGAATTTGTACGAATGTTACAATAAAAATCTAAAAAAATAAATGTAATCCTCTGATTCTTTTCCTCACGTTCTTCAACTCAAGAGCTTTGCTTTGTACTTGAATCAAAGAAATACTTGTTGAAACCTCACTACAAATGTGGAGAACAAGCTTTAATCACAATCGCAAAAATATGGGAACTTGTGGCTTACAACTTGGAGACAAAACTCCTTTGAATGCGGAAGACTTGTGGATCACCACTGAAGAGCAGAACTTTTCTATGTATTTCTCTTCTTCTTATTCCTCTTCTCGTCTCTTTTTTTGTCTTATGAAGACCTCTTTATATAGTTGTAAGTTGGGATTTTGAGGGTATTTTGTTCTTCAATTAATTTTAGAAGACCTTGGGCTTGAAGAACATGAGACGGGCTTGTCATGTCAACTTAATGGACTGACCCAAATATAATTTGAATTTTATTTAAGTCATATAATTTTAACTTAAGTATTAATCTAACCTCATTAACCAATAATTTGACTTGGCCAATGTATCATGAATTTAAAATTTAATCCATATTTAATATGGACTGATCAATAAAATTTTTGTTTACAAATGTCCCCTACTTCAAGGCTTGTCGGGGTGTTTGACTTGTCAAACTTTTAAAGACAAGACTTGAAGTATTCATGAATCAAATATTTTTCTCATGGGAAGTTTTTCAAAACTCTCCGTATTTGATTCAATGGGGATTTTTCATAATTTGATTCCGATGAAATTTTCTAAAACTTAATTCCTATGTAATTTTTCCTAACTTGAATATGAAATTTTTCCTAACTTGAATCATGTGATTCATAACTTGAATTCTATGGAATTTTTTATAACTTGGTTCATATGGAATTTTCCATAACTTGAATACTATAGAATTTTTCATAACTTGGTTCCTATGGAATTTTTCATAACTTGAATCCTATAGAATTTTTCATAACTTGAATCCTATGGAATTTTTCATAATTTGGTTCGTAGGAAAATTTACCATAAGTTGATTTCAATTATGGGTTTGTAAGAAAATAATTTATGTAATTTTGATATCTATAAATATCCATTCTCCCATGGAGGCTGATTGTCAATGTGCGACATCACTAAGCTTGATCAAATCCATCTCCATTAGATAATATTTATTTTCTAATTTTCGTCACTTTGTTTTTTCAGCGCAACACACTTGCGGTAGAAAATTCACATCTAATTGTAGAAATATTGAAATCATGATCCGTTTAATTGTTCAGAAACTACATTCATAAATCTACAATATATCAGAAAATTGATTTTTGATTTTGCTTCTCTAGATCTGTTTTTTTTTACAGCTTTATGAAGTCTCACCAAAACGTATGTATCTTGGTGTACGAGCGTTTGAATGGCGAACGGCTTCATTCTATAAAAAATAGACTTCAATGTCTACATCAACTCCAAAGATTAAAGTCAAATTCCTTATCAAAGGACCAAAATTAATATTTTGAAAAGTTAGATACACAATCAACTTTGGTGTGACTTTGGATGATATTCATGAATTCACTTCTTTGTGTTTCGTCGAAGAGCCGCATATTGATTTCCGTATTGATTGAGACTTCTACTATCATCCACATGGAGGGAGAAAAATACAAAATTTTTAAGCCAGTAGAATCATAGTCTTCATATGCTAGAGCATATGCCACACTTTTCACCATGTTGATTTGAAGCTTCATGCTATTGGCACTGTAAGACGCATCACTCTTTTTATTTTTATTTTGTTTGTATAGATTAATAATAAACTACAAACACTCTCAATATCAAACCAAAAAAAATATGAGGGTAATCCAAAATTGATGAGAAACCACTTGGTGCATCTTGATTTGTAGTCGCAGTTTTGTCAACGAGCCACACTTAATGCATTTTCAAGCAATTGTGGCTTTGGTGATGACAAACACACTTGGTGCACCCTTTCTTTTTGGAGTTACGTCTTTAGCGATGAACCACATTGTATGCCTCTTTCTCTGTAGTTGCGGCTTTGGTGATGAACAACACTATGTGCTTCTTCCTCTGTAGTTGCGGCTTTAGCGATGAACTGCATTGTATGCCTCTTTCTCTGTAGTTGCGACTTTGATGATGAACAACCTTTTGTGCCTCTTTCTCTGTAGTTGCAGCTTTGATGATAAACTACACTTTGTATCTCTTTCTCTGTAGTTGCAGCTTTGATGATAAATAACACTTTGTGTCTCTTCTTCTTGGATTTCGACTTTGGAAGGAAAGAGATTTTGGTGTAGTTGTCCTAATTTTGGATAGCAACTATTTGATACACAACTTCACAAATCAGACTTCAAAATTTGCCCACATGCTGAAGATAGCGACTCGTTTATGACGACGTCGATCCATAAAATATTTGAAGTGACGATATTTGATGAAGAGATGATCCACTCTGACAGAGGCATTTAAAATGCGTTGGCAAGTCACCTTCTGGCGTTCAATCTCATTTTGTTTTTCTACTTAGATTCTTTGTATAGGATGACACATCAAATTTTTTTCGTATCATTGTGATGTATGAGTACTCTTGCAATTTTTTGAAGCAATAAAATATATTTATTTTATGCAAAACATGTGAGATTTTTTTTTTTTTTTGCGTTGACCACTTATTTTGAAATTTTTAACCTAATAAATTTATTTTTTATCATACAAATTTAAACTCATGACGAACCAAAAGACTTAGAGCTTTCGTAGCTTGATGGCTTAGCTCAAATTTGATGATTAGAAGGCTGGAGGGCTGGGTCTCTATAAAATATATTTTTACTCTTGAAGAATTAGCTGTGTCAAGTTATATTTTAAGGTTCACTCTTGAAGAATTACTTTAAGGTTTAAATTAAAAAATATCCACCGTGTCAGGTTATATTTTTTTAGGTGGGGTAATGTAGACAAAACTGAATTTTAAAATTCTCTTAGTTACATTTTATTAATTTTAAAATTCAAATTTCATTTTTTCTCTTTACACTTTCGTCTGTTGCCAATATTTCTTTTCAAATTAACTTTTAAAAAATGTGTGTATGAAAAGTTCTAACTTTTAATTGATCAAAACTGTGTTTTCAGTATTCTAATATACTCAATTGTTAATGGTAAATTCCTTTCATGACTATCATTTTGTCACGATCGGTCCCACACGTGTAGGTATTGTCCGCTTTGGGGCGTTACGTATCGCCGTCCCCCTCACGGCTTTGTCCCCTTGGGTTTTACCCCAAAAGGCGCCTAGACATGTAAGGTTCCAAACTCAACATATAGCCCAGGAACTCCCTCTCTTTTTCCGATGTGGGATTCGCCTAAGTGAGC
>JAOTQR010124229.1:7324-23305 GCA_025774065.1 Solanum ossicruentum
GAAACCCATATACCTTGACATTGGAGAATTCTTGATGAAGATTGGAAATGGAGACTTGAAGCTTAAGTGAAATCCTTGTCTAAGTGTTTGAGAAAGTATTGGGGAATGTATTGTATGATATGAAGGTGAAATATGGCTAAGTATATGTATTTTTATGCATGGGAAGACTTAGTCCCAAGACTCAGAAGTCATGGCCCGAACAAGAAAGCTGTTCATTAAATTATGCAGAGCCATGCCCTTGGCGTGTAGTGCCTTTGGCATGGAAACCTCTTTAGAAATTTCATTTTGCGATTTCCAAATTTGATACGGTTGCTTAAAATTATAGTTAGACCCATTTTCTCTTAATTTTGCCCCATGATCAAGAATATGAAGTCGGATTTTTGATATCATGCACGGATTTTGAGATATATAAAAATTACAATTCTGGGCACTTCCGAGGCATATTTTCAAGCATACTTTGGGGTCGTTTCAATTGCATAAGTGAGTGCCACGACCCAAGCCTAGGTCCTAGGCATCACATGCCGAATAGGGAACCCGAAAGAACCCCAAACAAGCCTCATAGCATATCATTACACATCTTTGGTCGAGGAAGCAATGTAAAACAACATAAAGTAAGAATAAGGGGTAAAGGGCTAAGGGATAACTTGCAAAAAATCATCACCAAGAGACAAAGAGTCAAAGCGCATATCATAGATACATGACTTGTCCAACAAACACCTCTAAATACATGGATAAAAGCGGGGACGAAGACATGGTAACCGGGCTCACCCTCATAGTCAAAATAGAACATAAAGTAGAGTGTCTCAATACAAAGCAAGGAAAGATACAGCCCAAGGTCCCCCGAAATAGAGGACTCACCAACTAGCTTGATAGCACCAAACTAGCCACGTGGAGGAGGAGGATGATCAACTTGGGCTCCGGTTCCTACATGGTGATATCATGTTGGAAAGAATATATATTAGTATGTTTGAATGTACTAATTATGCAAGATACAATGCAACAAGAAATGGGCATCATAATCCAAAATACATAATAATAGGCAATAGACATAATATGACAATATGGCATGTATGACCAATGCTAAAGTGAAACATGCTTAAGAAACTCTCACTCACATAAGATATCATATGTGTAGAATAGACCAAATTAGATTTCCAAGGTACAAACCCCTTGGGTTTAGTGATGATGCTGCCCCATCACTTAGGTGGTAAAGTACTAACTCTTCACTCGGTTGATGAGTACAAACACCCAACTCAGTTAGTGATAATGCTGCCCATTACCTAGGTGGTGAAGTACTAACCCTTCACTTGGTTTATGAGTACAAACCCCTAACTCAGTTAGTGATGATGCCGCCCCATCACTAGGCAGAGAAGTACTAACCCTTCCCTCGGTTAATGGGTACAAACCCCCATCTCAGTTATTCGAGTTCTTAGACCCCTTGGATTGGGCATAGTATAATTCAACATTTTATATAGAATTTACCATGTACATAATCTCATTTCATTATCATAACATCAATCAAATCATATCTCATGCTTTGGATTTTCAATTCCACAAGAACCCTAGCCGAACATTTTATCAAACACTTAGGGGTGTGTAATAGGGGCAAAAGACCATGCAATTTAGAGATAAAATCATGCAAGAAAATCTTTTGTAAAACCATCTATCAATACATTGCAACACCCCCAAGACATTCACATCAAAATCCCTCATCTCGTCCAACATTAGATCTAAGATTTAGAGCTCAAAACATGCTAAAACAACCATACTTTCATGAACTCAAACCACTATGCGGTAAATTTCTTAATGCACAACACCTATATGTAAAATCAATTTTAAATCATGCAATATTAGTAAAAAGGAAGCTTAGCCACCATGGATGAAAGTACTCAATGGCTCAACACCACATACCTTAGCTTAGAGATAAACTTGGTGAAGATTAGAGATGGATACTTAAAGCTTGAAAAAGAACCTTGAAGGAAACCTTAGCTTGGGATAAGGGTTTGGAACTTGAGTTTTGGGAGTGAAAATATGACTAAGTGTTTTGGGGAGTATTGGAAAATGTTTAGGATGATATAAGGGTGCAATTTAGCTAAGTATAGATAAAAATACGTATGGAAACTTTTAGGTCCAAGACTTATAGTCTTGGACCAAGGCAAGGAAAAACATAGTTCCAAAAACACCTTTCCGCGTCGCAGAGGGGATGCGATTTCCTCATTGGAAATCACACCTGGTGACATTTCATAATTTGATTTAATCGCTCCAGAATTGAGGTTAGACCCTTTTTCCCCTAATTTGGGCTCTAGATCAAGAATCCGAAGTCAGATTTTAAGATATATGAAAATTAAAATTTTGAGTATTTTGAGGCATGTTTTTTTGCACTTTCTAGGGTCGTTACAGTGAGTTGAGAGATGGTTGGTTGTTAGAGCTCATAGGGATATTCGTGTCTTGACCTAAATTCCTAGATTTCTCTTCATTCAAGGACGAATGATGCCAAGGGGGAGATAATGTAACACCCCCTAATTCTTTCCTACCTAATACAAACATAGATATGCAGGAGATGCTGAGAAAAATCTAAGAAAATACTACACAAGCCAGTTTATGAGAGATATTATGACCCGTAGAGAGGTTTACGAGTCGCAAAAGGGGTCTTGTTGGGAATTCTAGCAACTATGAGTTTCGAGACCCTTCAATTTATATTATAGGAGGGTTTACAACTCGTAGAACCCTTTACGACTCGTAAAGGAGGGTTTTGTGAAAAATTCTAGTGACTTGGATTGCAAGTTCATCTTTCTTACAAGGACTTGATGACTCGTAAAACACATTATGACTCGTAATATAAGGTCTCATACTAATTTCCAGTGACTTCAACTTTTTGATCCCTAGTATATGATGGGTCTTCTGCAACTCGTAGAATCATCTACGACACGTAGATGGGGCCTCGTAGACCCCAATGATAGTTTTTATAAGGGGTATTCTTTTCCATTCCGATTCTTATTTAAATAAATCCCTAGTCATTTTGGATATGGATAGGGTCTTAAAAAAAAACTAAGGGTATTCATTCTTCATTCCACACATGGATTTTCTTAAGAGCAAAGGGAGAGGAGAAAGAGCTAGGGTTTTCCATTCAAGCACAAGGATTGTTTACCAAAATGTGAAATTCCTTTCTTTACATGCCCCTTCAACATCTTGAGTCAAGATTTGGAAAAGAGCTGAGATTTGAGAAATTTTACTACCCTAACTTTGAATCTTTGTTTTCATTATGAGGTCTTATTATATCACATGTGATAATTGCTACATTGCATGAGTATTAATATGAGACTCACACATATATTTTATACTTGATAGCATGAACCCTAAATCACATGATTTTATGAAATTCTATTCATATCATTGAATATTTGAGTTGATGGATATTACGCATTTAGAGTTGAGTAATTTAAGCATGATTAAGTATAAGGAGCATAATGTATTGAGTCACATATATTGCTACATATGAGCATTTTGTTTGCAAAACCTAAGGATTCATGTTGAGTGAGTCTAAATGACCGTTGAGTTTTAGTTGAACTTGATGATTTGCATTGATTGAATGAGTTGATGAATGATTGAGATGAGATAACCTAAAGGGGTTGTGTTTTGAGTTGATTGATGAGTCGAGCATATTTAAGTCTTGGGAGGAGTATCGAGCACTGAGCAGGGAGCAAGTATACATCTACTTTAGCCCACAGAACTATGTGCCAGTGTAGGATAGTCGTTACAGCTTATTCTGGCAACTCTACTCCTGCAAGTGGACATTTATTATGGATCTATGAGAGAGTTGATCACCCTTTTCCATGGCAAGTTAAGGGTAGGTGTGGCAAAGACATCGAATTCGTTGTGCATCACCCAATTAAAGGTGGTGGGATCAGGATTTCGGTTAAGAGAAACTCCCAAGCAACATTGATTGAGCATAAGATTTCAAACTGTTATTTTTACTGAGTACATTTCTAAAAAAGACCTGGTTTACTCTTAAACTTGCATACTGAGTTGCGCATGAGTTTTCAAGTCAAGATGAGTAAGTTAAGCCTTATTTTCTTGAGCTATTTTACATACCAGTATATTCCATGTACTAACATCTATTTGGGACTGCATCATTTTATGATGCAAATACAGGTGATAGAGGGCTTCAACCTATGTAACATGGAGGTCCAGATCAGTACACTTCTAGAGTTGGTGAGCCCTCCTTGCCTTCCAGAGGAGTCCTTTTTATTCTCTATTTTGACCTAGTACTTTACTTTCTTTGATTGAGGTTCCCATGCCTATCATGGTACCATCTAGACTTGTTGAATAGAGGCTACGTAGACACTGAGTATAGGATTGCTGAGTATTTTGTGTTCTCAACTTATTTACTAAGTACTATGAGTGGTTGAGTTGCATTTTGTTTCATATAATGCCTTCCTATTTGAGTTATTCTTCTGCTGTCGAGTTGATATGACGATACGGCCAAGTGGTTCTCTTAGAGAATCAGCAATGGCTCTTCAAGTTCCATCCACGCCAAGGGTACCTTCCTGGAGCGTGGCATAGTACTTAGTCGAGTTCTAAACTTTCCAATAAATTGAGTTTCTAGTGTTGGATTATGCAAGGATCAAACTTAAGATGATAACTCTTAGCACATAAAGAATTAGATGTCCCATCAACTACCAAATTAAAGCCCTTTGAAATAACTTTTCGATGCAACTTGTTTCACCTCATTTGGAGTTCGAAATCAAAAGTTATGGTCATTTTACTGAAGACTGACGAAGCAGAGTTCAATTTATAGCCCGTCTACTAACTCGTGGGAAAAAGTTCTGAAACTTCAATTTCTTGTTCCAGACTTTACAAACCCATCTACGATTGTAGAACCTTATATAGGTCGTAGAATGGGCTTGTAAAGGTGAACTAAAGACCCCAAAATTTGGCTAAAACTTCATGGAAGGGTCCCTACGAGCCGTGGAACTTTCTACGGGCCGTAAATGGGCCATAGATGACTTTTGACAGCTTTTTAAGAGAGGTTATTTTGGTCCTTTTTCACACTTTCAAAGCCTAAAATTAACGTTTTTACACCTAAATAAAGCCCTAAACATGTTAGTTTAAGAATTTTACGCTAAATCACGCTCTCAAAAACGTAGAAACAAGGTTTCAAGAGAGAAAAAGGCTAGGGTTTGAAGACAAACTTGAGAATTTTTCCAAGATACTTCAAGGTTCAAAACTTCGAAGTATGTAAGGCTAACCAAAACATGGATTCTGTTCTTCCATGTGCCCCATAACCCAGATTGACAGTGCTGTGAGTAAATTGAGTCTCCCATGAATGTTTTTTGAAGGTTTTTCTTAATGTACTTCTACATAATCTTGCATGAATTACTATTTTTATGATTTAATTACTTGAATTAGATAATTTTACCTTACTATACGAACCCTAGCATGATTTCTTATTATTTTTAAATATCTTACTTACATGAGCATGCATGAGCATAATTTGAGCCTAAAAAGTCTACAAAATCCCTAAATGCTTTATGTCTCCATTTGTTCTCCTCAATGCCCATGAGTTAGAACGATGCATGATTGAGTCCTTATGAGTCAAGAGTTGAACCTTAAAAAAATGTAACCAAAGAGTTAATAGTTGATGTGATGAGTTGAGATGATTACTGTCCAATGAGACTAGATGAATGAGTTAACCATAGGGTTGATATCTTATGAGCGTATTGAGTCTTGAGAGGAGTATTGAGCATCGAATTGAGTAAGAGTAAGTCCAACTTGAACTCAATAACTCCGTAGCCGGCGTAGAAGAGGATTGAATCATAAAACCAGTTGTTTCTTACTGTCCCAAAATGAGGACTTTATGTTACTAATTTTTTGGATCCATTAATGGGATATCCTATACCCCTAGCAGGGTATTGGATGGATATGGTAATAACATCACTTTGTTGTATCATCACTGGCTCATAGGTGATAGTTGTTGGCAAGAGAAACTACTAATTATGCCTTGATAGTACTCTGAGTGGATGATACATAAATGATGGATGAGTAGTCATTGTTTAAATTGCATTCTTAATTTAGGCTCTTGACATGATCATTGAGTTTCCTACTTCTTGAGTTGAGCTATTTGAGTTGATGTTATTCTTCCTTTATATATTTATTTCTGTCATTTTATATACTCATACATTTCATGCACTGATGTCCATTTGGGCCTGCATCTTTTCATGATGCAGAGACAGGCACTAGCGGTAATCAACAGGAGCCCCGTTAAGGACCTAATTTCTTTTAGTTGATTAGTGAGCCCTCCCCTACATTCGGAGGACATTATGTTTCCTTTCTAGCTTTGAGTTTAGACTTATTTCATTTTAATTTTAAGGTAGTTATTGGTCTGTCATTAGCATCAGATAGTCAGATGTCTAGAGGCTTCATAGACTAGATTGTTAATGTGATTGGATGTTATTATGGACTAGTTTCCTTCACACTAGTCTTGCTTAGTTGATGGATAGAATGTTTGGCCTTTGGTCGTTGATTTTCATTTTATCTTTACAATTCAATTAAGTATCCTTATTCTTTGATGTGTTCCACTATTAGATTGTCATTGAACGAATGTTATGAGGCCAAGTGGTTCGCTTGGGGCTAGTAATAGTCTTCGAGTGCCAACCACGCCAAGGGTACCCTGTCGGGACGTGACATATAAGATTTGGAAATGTGAAATGGACATTTAACTTTAAATAAACTAAATGAGAAAAAAAGATCCCCATTTGCAGTCTCCCATCCTTCATTTTGTAATTATAGGTTATTCAAATTGTTAATTATTATGTTCATCATTGAGATATAATATTTATTTTAATTGTTACTTAAGCTAATTTATCTTTTATAGGTTGTTCGCCATCATGAAAGTTTTTTATCTCTTCTACATACATAAAAGGGTCCAAGAAATGCTAACTTACTTTCTCAATCAGGTAGAGACTCTACCGTGGAGTTAATGAAATTGAAAATGACTTTGAATATCTACCTCCATTATTTTACGCCATTATATATGTACCTCAGGGATTTCAAGTTGCGATGTAACTGCATTATTACATCAGTTTTTTGGTTTTTTTTTGGTATTCATACAACTTTGAAGATTATGGAGTTTTCTTGAAAATATGTTCATTACTCAACCTCGAGTGACACCTCAGAGCTTGCAGAAAGTCAAGGAGGTATATATTGCTCGGAACGAATTCAAGGTTAGATAACAAAATAACTTACTCGTCTTTCAGTATCCAAGATGTATAAGTTTGCACTATCATAAATCACACAAACAGATTTCCTTCATTGCCACTCTCACCAGTCAGCGCCAAGATATTGTTGGTTTTCATTGTTAACATTGTTTAACCTTATATTGATCAGAATATTTATTTTTCTGCTTATCTTCTTCTATATATTGTTTTATGCGTCTTCTGACAGAGTTATAATACATGCCTAGCTTCCATAGAAGATGAGAACTTGGAACATGCCTTTATGAAGTATTGGCTGAGTCGCTGTTGCGTAATTCAGATACCTCTAAATTGATTTCTGGCCAAAGATAGTATTAATTTAGATATGGATCGCGGTTGAGAACTTTGCCTGAGATCCTAATTGTGATGCTTCGTTTATACATTTTTGAAGTTTGTTCTTATAACGGGGATAAATCGTGTCCAAGTCATTTAGATATTACAAACTGCAGTTAATAGTTGTGTGTTGTATAATTGCATACATTTTGAATATCAGATGTGGCCAAGTTAAAAGATACAACACAATTGATTCCAGCAGCAGGCAATTGGATGATTTTTTCCAAGCTGGCAAACATTAACATATGGGGCAGCTATTATATAGTTATGCAGCAGTAATAATGTTCAAAATTGATTGATGTATAAAATAAATGAGTGTCAGATTATTTCCACATATTTGACAGAAAATAACAAAAAAAATTATTTAATTTTTATCCATGTTGCATATAATTTAATTAAAAGATAGTCATTCAGTCCAGCCACCTCTTAATAGTAAATTGACAATCTTGATTTGTTAATATGTTTGGGACTCAGCTCATGGTTAGAGAACTGATTTTGTAAGATTCGAGTACTGAAAATCAAATTAGAAAAATAACTCACAATAGTTGAATAAGCTTGAAGAAGCGGATTTGAATTTTCAATCAATTTTTTCTTTATGTGTGAAAGAAATTTGAAGTATTGTTTAGACTTGTTGGTATAGTCTAAAGAAAACCTGATCATTAGAACTGACATATTACACTAAAAGAGTCTTAACACGAACCTTGTCTCAAAAAAATGAAAATCGATCTTCATGTGTTTTATATGAGAATGGAAAATTGGGTTGGCTGTCAAGTATGTAGCACTCAAATTGTCACACCAGAGAATAGGAACAAAAGAGGTAAAGCAGCCAATTTCTCGATGCAAAACCTCCACCCATGTGATTTCTATTGCGGCAGCTACTGCTCTATACTCTACCTCAGTGTTTGATCGAGAGACCTCCCTTTGTTTCCATTGTCTCTATAAAATTTGAAGTCATTTGATGAAGATTTGAGTAATTGATTTGAACAAAAATAGCAACTGAAGGCAGATATAATGCTTTCGTCGTTAGCATCATGTTGTGTACATTTATAGAAGGTACATATATTTTTATATATAAATGTATAATATTGTAATAATGTATAATACAACATTACAACAACAATATTATTCCAATGCCTCAAAGGCTCCCGCCCATTGTGGGGTAAGGGGGGGTCGGATGTACGTAGTCTGACCCCTATGTTTAAAAACATAGCGTGACTGTTTTCGGATGACCCATGACAAGCGTCGAAAGTTGGATTGACTAACTGCTACTTCACAATTGGAAGAAGCGCAGACAGTTTAAAGAGTCATTTTGCTTTATTCCATCATACCTCAAAGCCAAAAAATAGTGAATCTTTGGCTCCATCCGAGATTGTAATAATGTATAATATTGTATAAATATTATAATAATGTATAAGATTGTAGAAACATTGTGGTAAAACAATATTGGATATATATTTACCAGTACTCGATAATCACATTGAAGTCCGATTAAATGTGGATTTGTGTCAGGCCTATTTCATAGAGCAACGCTCTCAACATGATTTTTTTCATTCGACAAGCTCACAACCATCCCACTACAACTCATATCAATAATGTTGAACATACAAGCGTAAACTGAAAAATAAACTATGTGATTGCAAAAAAACTTGGAAGAAAACTCAAATAACATGCCAAAACAAAGAAAGAATACTAAATTCTATGTCATCAATTACAACAACTAAAAAGATATTTATAAGCACCTATTCAAAAAATTGAACTCCTATGCACATTATACAGCAAAAAGTGAGTAGAACAACTCATTTTTTGTCCATGAAATGACACTTCTTTTTTCACACTTAAAATGATCTTAAATTTTATGAATGCAAACAATATACATATTACTTAGGTTGAAGCCCCATTTTCTTCCTTGTTTTCCCAACATATATATAACACCCCCTATTCTTGTCACTCAGTCTGAGTAGATGCACAGAAAAAACTGAGAAAATGACTGAGAAAAAGCTACTAAAGAAGGATACACGAGGGTCATCTATGGCCCGTAGAAGAGGCCTCGTAAACCCCAGATGACTTGGTGAAATTTTCTAAGTTTGAGGCCTATATACAAGACAACATATGACCCGTAAAGTATTCCACAACCCATAGATTGATTTCTTGAATCGATGGTCCAATACCAACTCTTTAGTATCTTGAGTTATAAGTTATCAGACGACCTGTAAAGCCTTTTTACAATTGGTAGAAGATGTTTCGTGCCAACCTCCAGTAACTCAAATTTAAGGTCCCTTGTTTATGAGAGGTCGTCTACAGCTTGTAGAAAGTCTACGACCCGTAGATGAGGTCTCGTAGACTCAGACGATAGTTTTTAGGAAGTGTAATTTTGTCTATTCCTATCTCTTTCAATTAAACCCTTGGACGAATTAGACTTAGTTTAAGTCCTGAAACAAAACTCTATGTGTATTTTCACCATTCTTCACGCTTAGGGATTTCTTAAGAACACCATAAGAGGGAAAAGAGCAAGAGTTCCTAATTCTAACATGAGGATTAACTGGAGTCTGATGGTTTCTTCTATTCCCAGGTATGTAAGGCTTATTAAAGTGTAGAACTACATTCGCTCACACGCCCCTTTCATCTGCTGACTCAAAATTGGGAAAACGATTAAAATTTGAGAAATTTTATTATGCTAATATTGAAATGGCTGCATTTATTATAAATTCTCTTGATAATGTATGAGGTATTTGTTGCATTGCATAATTAATGATATGAAATTGAGGTAAAGTTTTATACTTGATAGCATAAACCCTAAATTGCTTAATTCTTTGAAATCCTATTCATGGACCAAGTTGAGGTTTGAGTTTGATTATTTGAGTTAAGTAACTTCAGCATTGTCGAGCATGAAAAACCTATTGAACCTAGCACAGGTACTATCATGAATATTATTTGCATTGCATGATGAGTCTAATTGAGTGAGTCTGAATGACCGTTTGAGTTTGAGTTGAGTTCAATTGTCTTCACTTATTGACTGGGTTGATGAGTAACTGAGATGAGTTGAGATGAGATAATCTAATGAGGTTGGCATTTGACTGACTGACTGAGTGTTGAGGATTCAGTTGATTGATGAGTTGAGCATATTTTAGCCTTGGAGGAGTAATGAACACTAAGTTAGGAGTGAGTAAACATCTACTCTAACCATAGAATTATGTTGCCAGCATACGGTAGTCGTGCAACACGTCCTGGTGACTCATCCCAAAGTTTGACATTTACTATGGATCCATGAGAGAGTTGATCATCTTTTACCGTGGAAAGTTTAGGACGGGTGTGACAACGACGTCGCCTTCATTGTGCATTACCAAACTAAAGGTGATCGAATTAGATGTCAGTTAAGAGAAACTCCTAAGCAAATATTGTTTGAGCAAGACATTTTTAAACTTGTGTCTATTTCTACCGAGTCTACTTTAAAGGCATGTTTTACTTTAAACTTATAAATATATTTGAGATGAGCATAACTTGTTGAGTCGAGATGAGTGAGTTGAGCTTTATTTTCTTGAGCTATTTTATATATCAGTATATTCCATGTACTAACGTTCATCTGGACCTGTATCGTTTCATGATGTAGATACATGTGATAAAGGACTTCAGCTTGCGAATCGTTAAAGTCTAGATCAGTGCATCCCAGAGTTAGTGAGCCTTCTTTGCATTCCTGAGGAGCCTTTTTATCTTCTTACTTCTATTGAATACTTTATTTCTTTGAATTGGGGTGTCCATGGCCTATCATGGCACCATCTAGATTGTGGAGTAGAGGCTTCATAGACATTGAGTAGAGGATTTTGTTGAGCATTGTTATTTCCAAACTTATTCAATGGAAACTATATGTTAGTAGAGTTATATCTATCTATATGATGTCTTTCATTTGAATGCTTTCTTCCGTTGTTGAGTTGATGTGACGATGAGGCTAGGTGGTTCTCTTGGGGAATCAAAAATGATTCTTCAAGGGCCGTCCATGCCAAGAGTACCCTTCCAAGGCATGACAGTATAAATCCTTAGACTTGATCATCCCGAGGACTAATCCAATGATCGGCGTGAACGAAAATTGAGCCACTATATCTTTCCTTCCTAACGAAACAATAATGTTAGGCATTGATCGAGGCTCGTATATTGCAAGTTTTCTTTCTTTTCCTCCACTCATCAAGAGTTTCAAGTTCTTTGTAGCTAGTAGAGCATGTTTTTGAGCCGAATACCCTTGTTTAAGTTCCTGGAAGCAAAGAAGCATTAGAGTTCAATTGAAGAAGAATAACCACAACATACACAGTATAGTTCCACAATTGTAATATGGGGAAGGTCGAGTTTACACAGATTTTACTCCTGCCTTGTCAGGTAAGAATTCAGTTGAATAATAGAATTGAAAAAAGTCAAGTTCTAGCTAGCGGTTTCAGTTCCTCTAGCTAATGCTATATTATCAAAGAGATTTAAGATGCCTTTTAAATTAAGCGTATGAATACCTTATCTCTTGCAACTGAAAGAGCTGGTTTGGTCTTTGTGGGGTTAAATTGAACTGAAAGAGACAAGTTTAGTGCTTACCTTAATATTAGTTATATCTCTAACAACAAATATGTTTCTATGGCTTTTGACTCTAAGATTCTCATCAGCCTTCAATCTTCCAAAATTATCGATTCGATCCTTCAAATATGTCTCCCTCAACAACTCTGAACACGGTGGCTTTCCTGTGCAAAGACAATGATAATCTGCTCTGACAGTTTCCCCAGATGGGGTGAAATATGTCTTGTTTCCACCCGAGTTGTTCGTGTTATTACTCATATTGACAGATTGCATCAATTTCACCTCCACATTCTTGTTTTTTAACCATTCTAAAGTCTTGTCAGACGCTTTTGGTCTAACAAAATCTAGTAGCCTGGATCCATCGTGCACCAAAGTTATCTTCTTCTGAGGAAAATTGACAGCAATTTCTACAGTAAGTTCAACACCAATAAGACCACCACCAACTATCAATATAGAATCAGCTACTTTTATCTTTTCATTGTCTGCAACAACTAGAATGATGCAAGAATTAGTCGAACCTTGCAACATTCTGACTAGAGTTAAGTGAAGTCATTATCAAGACAATTGACTGAATCCCATGAAACTTGCCAGAGGAGTTGCTTTACAAATAAAGAACTTTTGCTCAACAGATACAGAACCTTGCATTACAAATACAAGTCAACTCTCATGTCATTTTGACTAGCAATCTGTAACGTGAACAGGATGATCACAAAAGAAAAGATTTGATCACTGGTTCATCTCGACATCTTTGTTATATAGTAGAGCTGAGCGTCATGGTGAAAACAATTGGCAGAATCCCATGAAAACTTGCCAATGTAGCCGTATACAACAAACAAAGAATCTTTGTTTAACGAGTACAAAAACCCATTTTTGTTTTATCATTTTCCAAAAAGACCATCAAAATCAGTTAGCCCTCGCACCATTTTGACTAATTATATCAAGTAGTAATTTGTAACATGATCAGAATGATCACAAAAGGAAAGATCGAATCACTCATTGTAAAAGTGTTGAGAAGACATGATTAACACAATTGGCTAAATTCCAAGAAATTCTTGCCAGAAGAGTCAATCTATCTATATATTATTAAAAATAGAGGATAAAGGCACCACATTCAACCAAGTGGCAGCCTATGAATATATCACGTGGCATCTTAGAACAAATATTAGTTAAATTAGCTATTAGTTATGATTAAAAATTTAATTGCAAAAATGTTAATTAAACAAAAAATTAAATTAAAACTATCAATACAAAGAAAATACAGAAATTTAATATAAAAATAAAAAAATTGTTAACTACCCATTTATAAAAAGATACAATATTTTAAATTTAAAACAGAAAAGTTGTCATATCGCTCCCCCTTATCCACGTCCTCATTTACTAAGCACACAAAGAAACATACAAATTTAAATAAATCAAATAATATATATTTTATAATTTTTTCAGGAATGTATTTAAACTAAGATAGTTTTTAAAATAGTGATACTTATTTACATATTCAAATTTTTAAATAAAATCAATTAAAAATATTTATACGTGGGTGTTGTGTAAATATTATGAAGAAACAATTGAACTTTAACTCCTTTATTTAAGGAAGGAACTTTTGAAAGTATAGGAGAGGTGATACCTATATCTATATATTATAGAAATTATACAAGTTTAATATAGAAAATAAAAAATCTAAAATTATAAAATGAACACAAAAACAATAATTTTCATAAAGATAACATTTAAAAATTTAACGATCTGTCATAAAATTTAAAAATTTAAAACATTACATTTTTTTTCAATTAAATAAAAAGGGATTTAAAAAATTTCATAACTAAATAAATAGTACCATTTTCCCCCTAAAGCTAATATTTTTAACTATTTTAAAATTTAAATATGTAGTTTTAAAACTTCCCTTATCTACTTATTTGAAAAATAAAAATTAGTCTTTACTTTATTCTCCACATCTTCTTGAAAAATTAAACTCTACTATTCACACCGATCCACGAATTCTACAATTTTCTATTGGTATATCATAGGTCATTTATATTTTTTATATATCCTCTTTTCTCTTGATTGTATTTCAAAATTTTTGTTATAAAAAATAATAACAATGATAATTGACCAAAAACTAAAAAATAAAATACCTTTTAAATAAACTATTTACAATAGAAAACATACCAAGTGATCTAAAAGTGAAATACGGCAAAACGAGTAACCAAAATAATACTTTGATGAATATATGTCATGCCACTTGAATTTAAGAAAAATTCTAAAAAAAAAATAGGATTTTTTATAACACTTAATGGGTGAAAATGTAGCACTAATCTAAGTTGCATGGACTTCGTTTTCAATGTCGCACCTGTATTGGATGCTTCGAAAATACGCTATTTTTGGCAAATTCGACACCCATCCGTTGACACTTTTAAAGAGTCTGAGCATATAAACACTAATACACTACAAGAGATGTGAAAAAATGAACTGCTAATTTATCTTTTCTCAAACTTTATAGTATTTAAGAATATGGTTCAGAAAAAAAAAAACTTAAATAGAGAAAATGATTAGAAAAAAAGCGCCAAGATTTATCAAAATGTAATGTTTTATTCAAACAAGGAATCCAATTTTATAAATTCAAAATTTTAGTAACAATATTTTTAAGAACAATTTCTTTTAACAAATAAATAAAAAGAACTATCCAAGAATGTAGAGTAAATATATTTATGACATGGTAGATCCCTTTTAGTACTATAATGAACTGTGTAGAAATTTATCATTTTATTGTTGAGTCACCCACCTAGGCCCCCCTTTCAACATTCCTGACTGTCTTGCTTCAATATTTGAAATGACAAAGTAATGAATGGACATGAAACTAGATGAAGTCTTTTGGCGAAAGGTCTTAATTTTAGAAAAAAAAAAAATCAAAAAAAGAGAGAGAGAGACAATTCTGGTTCTTTTTATTTTTTTTTAATGTAATAATGGAATCTATGTATTATTTGATGCATAGATTTTCTTATAATTTATATGTATTAATTATGTGAATTTTTAATTATAAATAAAGCATCATGTAATTAGTCTTATACACGAACAATTTGCCTCTTAACCAACTATCAAATATGGTATAAGAGATAAGTATAAATAACACACTTTAATTATCCTCTTATTTCGAGTTTCATACATAAACTATCGGGAGTGTGAACTTTATATCTAAACTATTACTTATTACTTTGAGAAACACACCTCAGTAGTATGCGTAATACATTCTCTCTTGTATTAAAAAAAAATCTTGCCACATGACATGTCACATAGATAAAATATTCCACATTGATAAAAATTTAAATAAAATGTTAATATTATTAGCTAAAAATTAAAGATTAAAGTACTAATATTCTCTAAAAAAATATTATTTTTAAAGAAATAAAATTTAAAATATTTTTTTTTCACCTACTCCACTATCCACGCCCACCCCCTCCAATAATCCTTGCTTTTTTATTTTTTAATCTCTTTTATAAAATATTTTTAAAACATTCAATCTTTAGCCCCTACTCCACTCCAACCTAAACAAAATTAATTTTTTTAAAATAAATAAAATTCTATCCCAATTGCATTTAACTCTCCTCTCCTAATTTATTTTTATCTTTTTTTAGTATAGATATGTACATATATTGTTAGAAGTTTTTTTTATACTTGTGTTGAATATAATCGTAATAAAAATTATTTTAATTTTTTTCTATGGAAAATAAAAAATAATTTTTTAAAAAATGAGAAAAAAATAAAGCGAAGGATTAGGTGAATAACGTAAAAAAATTAAAATAATATCCAAATTATTTTTTTGGGGGGGGGGGGGGGGGGGGAAAAAAAGAAA
>JAOTQR010124238.1:0-23303 GCA_025774065.1 Solanum ossicruentum
TTAGTAGCGCCATGTCATACATTTGTTGCTGGTCTTTGACGATACCGCCCTTCCCAGGCTGCCTGGGTGGGTGGGTGTTGGGGTGGGGGGGGGGGGGGGGGGGGGGGGGGGGGGGGGGGGAAGGGTTTAGTAGATGTTGTTGTTGATATTTTATATTTTCTTTAGGCTCTTTTATATTAATATTCAAAAGTACGAATAAAAGATATTCAAAAATAAACTTGGCAAGGTTAAAATATTTGATATTATATTATAAATTATTATAATTTATAGTTTTTTAATATTCTTTTATTAAAATTAATTTACTTTGATAAACTTGAATAATTTTAAAGTTGAAAATAAATTACTTATAAATAAAAATAGAATTAGAACAACGGTGAAGTTGTAAATAAAGTAGATAAAATATGCATTTCAATTTTATATTATTTATTTTATATAGAAGAGATAGCTGAGCTTTCTGGTTACCTTGAGTTATGGGTATTCTTGTAATTTTATTTATTTTCTGTATTGTTGAATTTGTACTTTACACCTTTAAAGGTTGTACTATTTTTATTAATGGTCAAACTAATCTATTCATGACCAGCTGCTTTAGGGGTATTAGTGCTATTTAATATTTTGGGATGCTAATGCCATTTGTACTTCATGATCAAAAACTTGAACTCCTTCATTTGATTTATTTAATGGGGCTCAACATAATTGTTTATTTCAAACTGCTTTGTGGTTAGTTAATGCTTTAGGAGTAATTAGCTTTGTAGCTTTTTGTTATTTTAGTTGCTTTAGTGGATAAAAGATGATTTTTACAATAATATTTTTGAGCCCCTAGGAGATCAACATGCATTTGAGATATTATATTTATATAAGCTCATATTTTCCCTCAAAGCAATCGGCTCTAAGAGATTTGGTCATATGGAATATCACAAAGGAAAACACTGACATATTTTTAGAAGCTCATATTTCCCCTCAAAGCAATTGGCTCTAAGAGAATTTGGTTGTATGCTATATCACAAAAGAAAATTTGATTATTTTTAAAATCTTGTTCTGAAATTTCAGATTTCAGAGTCCAGATTTCTCCTACTTATTATTCAGTGTTAGATCTTCCTTTTTATCAAAGAGAAACCTTTCTTCTCCTTATTTCTTACAACAAGAAAACTGTTTTTGATTATCTAATGGAAGGGTAGGTTTTACCTTAAGCCATGTAACTCTTGCTAAAAGATCAATCAGTCTAAACCCATGTTACTACTTTAAGGATATAATACAGAAGGATCAGTGTGTATATATATCTATTCGCACATAAGTACGTACATATATATTATACATACACAATTGATGAAGTCAGCTATATTGCTAAGGGTGTCCAAAACTTAAAATAGAGTTATCCTTTTGATAATTAGAGAAAAGCTCAAGAACAAAAAGAGAACAAAATAGCTAATTTAAACAATGAAACCTCAAAATAACCGGCAAATATATACTAGCTTAAAAGTACCAACTCTAAAAATCTAAAATTAGATTACATAAATATTCCTCACTTAAAAAGTCCTTTACTAATTCCTTAAAAATTAAATTACCATCATATCCTTCTAAAAACCTACTTACCGTACTAACTAAAAAGATCTGCCAGACAAAATCTTGAGAGCAAAATGAGGCATTCATTCGGAGTAGTAATATATATTACGTTCCTTGAGAAACCAACCACGCTTGGATGCAAAGCGACACATTCATTCGGAGTAGTAATATAGATTAGGCTCCTTCTGAAAACTATCGAAACAAGAAATAATACCTGATATTGTTCACGGTTGTGCTGCTTTAGAGCAAAAACTTCTCCTTCCCAAGTCAAGGGAGTTGCTACAGATGCTGCCGCATCAAGATAAATGTTTTGTCTTAATCCTTTACGCCAAAAGTTGTTTTACCTTGATTTCTTTTATAATGTACTAAAATATCAACGTAGTACACTCATACACTTTGAGAATGTGACAGTTCAATTTGGCATATATTTATCTTTAGTGTTGCGAATCCATAGAGTATTACGTGTAACTTTTATGTAATACAACAGAAGAATCAGAAAAGATGTGTCTCCACCCGATTTAACAAAAATGGATGTTAATAAAAGTCACCTCTATTATGAGGTACTTGACACTTACGTTGCCGTGATTAGAAAGACAGAAGGAATCTGATAATATACTAAATTTGGAGGAGTGAGGGCACGACAAATGACCAAAGCCAAAATGTGAAAAATGAAGAACGACCCAACGTGATTCATTAAGAGACTCAGAATAAGATGGTACAACACAAATTTCCTTCATCATTTCATTGTTAGTGACAATCAATCAAATTGTCAATTCTGGAGATGATCGACTGTGATTTCGTGGCGGACACGTGGGATTCAAGTGAGGACACATATCATATTCTTAAGACTTTGCGTTTGGAATATGTCAAATTTTCAGAGTGGCAAGTTGATAGGGAAACTTTTCCCAAGCTTTGAGGAATTAATACTACAACATTGTTACAAGCTTATAGAAATCCCGTGTGCATTTGGTGACATAGACACTTTAAAGTCAATTCGTGTGCTTCAAATAATTAACCATGGTCTTGGAAATTCAGCCATGGAGATTAAGAAAGATGTAGAAGCTTTCACAAGAGAGGAGTGACTTCATGTCCATGTATCATATGCATATGAAGACTCAAGTGAAGAAGAAGAGTTAATTAATTTCGTAGTCATAAATTTGTTGCATATGTTGTTTGAGTTGAAGTTATGCTAACTGTAAATAAGCACTTTTTGTTGGATTACAGATATGAACTTGGTTTAGAGATGCATTTACCATTGATTCCATACATTTTCATCTTTCGTATTGTAGACCAGTTCAATTGCCCTTGGCTAGGTGGCTCAACCGTTATTTTCTACATTTTTATTCATCTACTTCACTTTAATTTGAATCAATTATTTTTAATATTAGCTTTGTAAGATTACCGTATCTTCTTTGGGATGTCATATTAGACAAATTGCTCTATTTTGCAGTAACTCTATTTGTTTCGATAGCATTTTTATGCCATTCTTCACAAATATTATCGTTAAATTGAATCCAACGTAGAATTTGAAAGTTGGAAGAGTTCACAAGAAAGAAAACGCTCCACACATTAATGTAGATATCTACATAATAGTTGCTAAGGAATTAATCGAACAAATTTATACGCCTTTCCATTCCTGCGGCTTTGTCAAATAGCTTCTAGGGAATTAGTGGAATAAATTTATATGCCTTTACATTCAAACAGTGCCGAGCCATGTATTTGACAACAGAGTAACAGATACTTATATCTTTATACTATCAAAGCACATGGAATTGAAAGAAATTGCTATTATGCTGAATAAAGAGACATAACGAAGAAACTAAATCAAATTATTGGGTTCAGCTCAATTAAAAAATACATGAAGCTGATATATGTGTAGAATTAGTTATTTAAAAGTAGGCGACAGTTGTATTGGTACTACTAAACATAACACGTTTTGCAAGACATTCGTAAATAAGCATCCCTGTTATTTATTCAGGTTCACTATGTTACTAGAAAATAGATAAGCATGTTGGGTGTAACAGAGTATTATTTACAAACTTATATTTGGCAAGGCTTAAATTAAAAATAAATACTATATATGAATTTCAAGACTATACACGTGCAATGCAGGTGAGATAAATCTAGTGTATGAAATGAAGGATGACCTTTATCTGCTATCTGGCCTTTCCAAGTCCGTTTTTCTATGTTTGAGGTGACTTTGTTGATAGTCTTTCGGCCTTGCTTGGAAGCCGAAGTTGAAATATACAAATGGAGAAACATAAATTAACATAATTAACAGAGAAATGTACTTATTGATATAATTAATGTTACTATAATTGGAGAAATTGTGTCATCAAACATAACACGTAATAAGGGTAGATATTGATTATCATAGGTGACTCTGTTTGGAACAGGTCATCGCTAATGGAAGCAACATTTTGGGTTGAAATTTTAATTTTAGTATGCAAATCTGTAGCCATTAAAGCACTATAAAGTGATTTAGTTGGCAAGATTCCATACTCAAGTACTCAACTATTATTACTGTAATTAGAGTTTCATGGTATTAAGCTGCTATGTTACGTCCAATCCGTCGCCTGCAATAGTATTAGAGGGCCCTCTTACCTAATGCTTACTAGTCAACCAGGGATACTCGTAGAAAGTTTCTAATCTCATAGAACAAAATGTGATATGATGAGATAGAATATAATTAAAACAAAGACAGGAAATGGGAAAAAGCTTGAACATTCTCTTACCTACCAGTCCCTATAAGAAAAGTGTTAAGGTTTAAGTATGGCAGGTGCCATAGGAAGAGCTTGTCAAGCAAAATCCTTGCCTGTTGCCAAGAACAGCTGATCCCAATTCATCCACCACCCATCCACCCCCCTAGTTGTTCCGCCATCAACTAGAAAAGGAGATGTTGAGACTTGAAAACCAAACATCAGACAAAACAAAAGGAATTACAGCTTAAGGTTTCTTATACGGGTCGTAATGAGGGGTTTGTGCTTGAGATTTAGAAACTTGAAGTTTCAGACCCTGTGATTCAACAGCTGAGGTTCATAGATGTACGTCCTAGCTATTTGGGCTCTTCAATAATTGTCGGGTGCTTCTTGAAGAAGTCCAAACTCTTTTCCAAATTCAAGAAAGGCTGCAATCAAATTCAAGAAATGCTGCATAGCAATAAAGTTTGATTTTTTTTTATTTTGTTAGTGATGTCATCAATGACATCAAGAGGCAAAGCTCCTCCCATAAAAGGAGGAGTTGACCTCTTCCAAAAAAAAATACCAAGAAAAGAGTGTAGTAGAGAATGTGAGTTTGAGATTTATTTTGTAATCTATTCTTGTGAGTAATAGAATAAATTTTTCTCTCAAATTCATGTTTACCAATGCTTAATTGTTCTCATGGGCTACAACAAGTGGTATCAGAGCCATGTTAGAAGCGTTGGTCGAGTTTCCAAGTGACGGGTCGAATTTGGATTTTCTGAGTTTTGTTCGAAATCTAATTCTGACTGCACCATTGGATTCATCTCGTCGAACGAAGTCCAACGCACCAAACGACGACCTAATCAGAGCTCAAACAAGCCCAAAAATCCAGTCAAAGTTTGGTCAACTTTGCCGGAGTTCTGCAGGAGAAGACAACACTATTCACCGAAGTTCTACTGGAGAAGACGGCACTGTTCACCGGAGAACGATGGAGAAGACAATCGAAAATACTGTTCATAGCCGGAATCTGTAATAGTTTCAGAAATTGCAAATTGACCCCTCAAGTTTTCTAAAATTTTAGTTTGATCCCTCAACTTTTAGGAAATATCAAATTGGCTCCTTATCTTTTTGAAATTATAATTTGACCCATGATCTTTTTGAAATTGTAGTTTGGTCTCTAAAGTTTTTGAAATTATTATTCTATCCCAATAGTGGATTTTTGGTCCCGAAGTGTCAATTCCACATTTTTGACCGTTTCGGACGTAACGGTGGGCTCCATTTTCCAAGATTCAACCTCATTTTGGTGAATTAAGCTATTGCAAGGTGATAATGACCACAGAAGAGTCAACATCATCTTCTGAAGCCATGGCTATGATCACTGCCACCAACTACACGTTATGGAGACTTCGGATGGAAGATCTCCTAAGCTGTAAAGATTTATTCGATCCTATCTAATTGAAAGGTGAAAATCCTGATTTCGCTCAGGAGTCAGAATGGAAGAAAGCAAACCGAAAAACTATAGGTCAAATCCGTCAATGGATTGATCACAGTGTCTTCCACCATGTTGCACAAGAAACAGATGCATATGCCCTCTGGAAGAACTTGGAGGATATGTACTAGGCCAAGACCACTCGGAATAAAGCCCTGTTGATGAGGCGTTTAGTCAACATGAAGCATGAAAATGGAACTTCAGTTGCCGAGCATACCAGTGAGTTCTAGAGCTTGGTCAACCAGTTATCGTCTGTAGAGATGCCACTTGGCGATGAAGTTCAGGCACTGCTACTACTCAATTTCGTTCCCAATAGTTAGGAAATGCTAGTTGTATCATTCAGCAACTCAACCCCAAATGGCAAACTTACTATGTCAATGGTCAAGGATGCTCTATTTAGTGAAGAAGCAAGGAGAAAGGACATGGGCACAGATCAGGCCCATGCCCTTATCACAGAGAACCAGGGGAGGCAACAAAAGAGTAGCAAAGACAAATTGAGAGGCAGAAGCAAAAGTAGAGGCAGATCCACTAATGGCAGGAAACCAACATATAAGTGCCATCATTGTAGAATTGAAGGACATATGAAGAAGAACTGCTACAAATGAAAAGAGGAGCAAGCCCAGAGTAGTTCGCAGCCTAAGAACAAGGGTGAAGAAACATTAGTTAATATTATTAGAGATGTAGCTTATTGTTCAACCCATCACGAGACATGACTTCACGTCTCAAGAGAAGATACAGAATGGGTGGTAGATGCTGCAGCATCCTACCACATTACTCCACATAAGGAATACTTCACAACGTATAATGCTGGAGACTTTGGAGCTATAAAGATAGGGAATTCCAGTTCCTCTAGGATTGTAGGAATTGGTGATGTCTAGATAAAGACAAGTTCCAGGAGTACAATATCTTTGAAGGATGTCCGCCATGTGCCAGATCTTCGGCTGAATCTTCTTTCCGATGTAGCTCTTGACAAACAGTGCTATGATACTCATTTCAGTAAAGGCACATGGATGTTGTCAAGAGGCACTATGACAATTGCTCGAGGACATATTTGTGGCACGTTATATAAGGCTCATGTAAAGATATTCACAGACAGCCTCAATGTAGCGAAAAATGAGGCTTCTCAAAATTTATGGCACCAGAGACTCGACCACATGAGTGAGAAAGGGTTGTGTACCCTGATGAAGAAAGGAGCCTATCAATGTGGACAATGATGTTGCACTAGATCCTTGAAATTATTGTCTGTTTGGTAAGTAGCATAGAGTCTAATTTAATTCCTCTTCAACGAGAAGATAAGAGTTACTCAGTCTAGTACACTCTGATGTTTGTGGTCCCTTGGAGGTTGAATCACTCGGTGGCAACCGATACTTTCTAACATTCATCAATAATGCTTCTCGAAAAGTGTGGGTGCATTTCTTGCGGATGAAGGACCAGGTGTTTCATTACTTCATTGTTCCATGTCATGGTAGAACGTGAGACAGGAAAGAAGTTGAAGTGTCTTCGATCCGGCAATGGAGGTGAATACTCTTTCGGGCAGTTCAATGTCTATTGCAGATCATATGGAATCCAACATGAGAAGACGGTCCCATGCACCCCTTAACACAACGGTGTAGCTGAATGATTGAATCGAACAATCATGGAACGTGTTCGGAACATGCTCAGTATGGCTAAGTTGCCAAAGCCATTTTGGGGATAAGCAGTCAGAGCCGCCTGTTATTTGATCAAACCGATCTCTATCAGTACCATTGGATTTTAAAGTTTCGGAGAAACTTTGGTCCGGAAAGGATCCATCATACTCTCACTTGAGAGTATTTGGGTGTTTGGTGTGAGCACATATATCCAAGGAGCTCCAGTAGAAGCTAGATGCAAGGACCACTTCATGCATTTTTTCATTGGCTATGGAGATGAAGAATTTGGATATAGGTTATGGGATCCAAAGGAGAAAAAGGTGATCAGAAGTAAGGACGTGGTTTTCCATAAAAGTCAGATAATTGATGATATTGAAAAACTTACAGTGTGTTAGAAGAAAATGTTGCAGATTAGATGCCAGAAGCAGCAATAGAACCATTCATAAGAAATGGTGATGTTGTGCTAGAAAATATACCAGAAGTAGAAGAAAATGAGGAAAGTGAAGGTGCTGTGTAGGGGGAGCCATAACCCCATCTAGCAGACGTTCCAGGACCATCACAAGGCCAAGATGATGGTGGATCTCCTCAGATTGTTCCAAAAGTTCGTAGTTCTGAATGAGGTCGGATTCCATCGAGAAGATATCAAGAATCCGAGTACCTTCTACTTACTGAAGATGGAGAACCAAAGAGTTTCTATAAAGCAGTATCTCACAAGGACAAAGAAAAGTGGTTTCTCGCAATGCAGGATGAAATGGAGTCTCTGCAGAAAAATCAGACTTATGAGATTGTAGAACTTCGACGAGGGAAGAAGGCACTGAAAAATAAATGGGTGTTGAAGCTGAAAAAGGATGGCAGCGAAAAAGTGGTGAAATATAAAGCATGACTTGTAGTCAAAGGATTCTAACAGAAGGGGATCGACTTTTGCGAAATATTTTCACCAGTATTTAAGATGACTTCAATTAGAGTCATACTTGGAATGGTTGCAAGTATGAACTTGGAGCTTGAACAGATGGATGTAAAAACAGCTTTTCTTTGTGGAGACTTAGAAGAAGAAATCTACATGGAGCAGCCAGAAGCTTTTGAGGTTTCGGGAGATAACCTCGTATGCAAGCTGAAGAAAAGCTTGTGGTCTGAAGCAGGCAACTAGGCAGTGATGTAAGAAATTTGACTCATGCATGGCAAGTCAAGGGTACAAGAAAACTTCAGCAGATGAATGTGTCGACATTCAGAAGTCTTCTAACATAAATTTTGTTGCTCTTCTACTATAGTAGACGATATTCTAATCGTGGGGAAAGACGCAACTAAGATCAACCAGCTGAAAAAGGAACTCTCTGAGTCTTTTGACATGAAAGACTTAGGACCGACTCAACAAATATTAGAAATGCTGATCACCCGATACAGGAAGAACCGGAGGTTATGGCTATCTCAGGAAAAGTATATTGAACGAGTGCTTGCACGGTTCAACATGAACCATGCCAAACCAGTTATCATTCCATTAGCCAACCATTTTAGGTTGAGCAAGAGATCATGCCCCTCATCCAAGGAAGAGATTGGGGAGATGTCGTCTGTACCTTATTCTTCAGCAGTCGAAAGTCTAATATATGCGATGATATGTACAAGGCCAGATATTGCTTACGCAGTGGGAAGGGTAAGTCATTTTCTCTCCAATCCCGGGAAAGAACATTGGGAGGAAGTAAAGTGGATTCTCAGGTACCTTAAGGGTACAATAAAATTATGTCGTTGGTACGGGAGCGTTGATCCAATCTTTGAGGGCTATACAGATGCAGATATGCCAGGAGACCTTGATAGTAGGAAATCTACTTCAGGATTCATTTGCACTTTTGTAAGGGGAGTTGTTTCATGGCAGTCAAGACAATAGAAGTGTGTTGCTTTATCCACAGCCGAAGTAGAATACATTGCTTTCACAGAAGCTGGAAAAGAGATGTTGTGGTTAAAGGGTTATCTCCAAGAATTTGGAATCAAGCAAAAGGAATATAAGTTACATTGTGACAGTCAGAGTGCTCTGGATTTAAGCAAGAACTCTACGTACCATTCTCGTACAAAACATATCGATATTTGGTATCATTGGATACGCGAGGTGATGGATCTACAACTGTTGAGACTAGTGAAGATCCATACGAAGGAGAATCCAGCTAACATGTTGACGAAAGTGGTGACTCGAGAGAAATTAGAGTTATGCGAAGATATTGCTAGGATGCTTGTTCTGGATATGGATGGAGGGGGAGAATTGAAGAAGTCCAGCCTCTTTTTCGAATTCAAGAAAGGCTGCAATCAAATTAAAGAAATGCTGCAAAGCAGTAAATTTTGAAGCAACAAAGTTTGATTATTTTTGCTTTGTCGTTGATGTCATCAATGACATCAAGAGGCAAAGCTCCTCCTATAAAAGGAGGTGCTGAGCTCCTCAAAAAAAAAAAAACACCAAGAAAAGAGTGTAGTAGAAAATGTGAGTTTGAGAGTTGTTTTGTAATATATTCTTGTGAGTAACAGATGAAATTTTTCTCTCAAATTCATGTTAACCAACGCTTAGTTTTTTTTCTTGGGCTACAACACTTCTTTGCCATAATCCTTGAGTAAGCATTCATCACTGCTTTATAGAGTATGTACGATACCATGAGAAAAGGTCCTTGATTTAAAAGAAATCTTATTTCACCTGCTTTGCAGCAATATTCAATGTGTTTAACTTTTCGATTGGAATAATAATTCTTTTACTAATTTCTTGCACATCATATTTCTTTTTACACGAAAAATCAAACTGCAACTTCTACTATTGCATAAATTTGTTGAAAACATACCTTTTACCAAATGCCAAACTGTTCTAGGTTGTAGGTGCATGAGTTTGAATAGTGATGGACTTGTGATGACGCTTCATTTTAAGTATAGCAATTAACATTACATTCAGTTGTACTAATATATATTTGGCACTACATAATATGGTTAAATTTCAATGGGTCTGTGTCGGATCCCCTTGTAATAGTTAATTTTTGGAGAATTCGACATGGATGCAATATCAAAAGTGAACAGTCCGCGCAACTTTGATTATAAGTATGAATATCAATAGGATATAATTATGATATTTATGTTGTAGAAGTACTAAATTTGATTTTAAGTATGACAATTAGCATTACATTTCAATTGTACTAATATATGTTTGGCACTATGTAATATAGTTAAATTCTAAAGGGTACGTGTCGGATTCTTTAAAAATAGTGTATTTTTAGAGAATTCAACACAGGTGACTAAGGGTGTCAAAATGTGGCCAAATATAAGCAACCCGGCCAAAATTTAATAGGTTGGACTCAAGATGATTTGATTGGGTTCAATCTCAACCTATTCAAACTTTAACCCATTTTGGAAGAATACCAATTGAGCATACTTTAATCTCTGATCCAATTTTAACCAGTCTAAGGCTCTTTACTTGCACTGATTTGATGTACGTTTTCTATGTATTTTATATTTTCTATGATTTATCTATCTATTTATAACTTTTTATTTTTATTCTCATGAGTTGAAATTCAAATTATGGCTATAAGAAACAAATAATAGTATATCAAAATTATTGAGATTAAGCAAGTCAAATTGGGCAGTTCATAACCCAACCCTTATTTTAGTCCATTTTGAGCCCGAAGTAAATTTGGGCTGGTCATAATCCAACCCAATTTCTATTTCAACTTATTTCAACATCCCCAATTTCAATCATGTTGGGAAAAGAGATAAGCAACTATTCAAATCAATATTATAAGAAATAGAGGGAAGCATTTTCTATTTTATTGCTTTCAGAAACAACGCTACAAGACTTTAAATAGTACTTGAAAAACAACAAATTTAGACGAAAAAATAGGCACTAACCCATGACCTGCTAACTAACTAACTTAATTAAGACTCTTAAAGCTGAAACGTACAAGACTCCTAAACTAACAATGGTTGTTGAATCAGTTAACTAACACTTCCCCTTGATTCAAAATCACACACTTCGAATTTCAATTTGAAATATTCATGCTTAGCCTTAGAAAGAGACTTTGTAAATATATCTGTTACTTACTCATTTGTCCCAAAAAATGACAGCATAATTCTTCCATCATCAGCCAGCTTCCTAATGAAGTTGTATTGCACATCAATATCCTTAGGTCTTCCATGGAAAGAGGGAATCTTAGCCATATCAATTGCTGATTTATTACCACAAAAAATCTCAGTAGCCTCCTTTAGCTCGAAATTAAAATATGCAAGTAGTTTCCTAAGCTATAAAGCTTGTCGTGCTGCTAAAGTTACTGTTGTATACTCTACCTCAAATGTCGACAAAGCTACTGTCTCCTGCTTCTTTGAGCTCCATCTCACAACTCCTGAACCAAAGCTGAAACAACTTCCAGAAGTGCTTTTTCGATCATCTAAGCATCCTTCATAATCACTTTCAGTAAAGCCAACCAATCTGAAATTTGGCGCTTATTAGAATACCAGATACCAAAGTCTGTTGTTCCAGCAACATAACGAAGGATTCTTTTTGCAGTACCAAAATTTTGCTTTGTGGGACTTTGCAAGAATCTGGACACAACACTAATAGAAAAGGCTATGTCACGTCTAGTGTGCTTAGATAATTCAAGCCACCAACTAAGCTTCTAAACAATTTCGGACAGACTTTCTCAATTTCATCTACACACTGCAACTTCTCATTAATATTCATTAGTGCAGCTATTGTTTCATAGTTCATCATATGGAATTTTTTCAAAAGATCATCTGCATATTTCTTTTGAGAAAGAAAATTCCATCTTTGTCTTGCTTTACCTCAAGCCCCAAAAAGTATTTTAATAAGCCTAAGTCATACATCTCAAAGTTTCTCATCATAATAGACTTGAAATCATCAACGAATGAATTTGACGAACCAATATAAATCATATCACCAACGTAAAGACAGACTACCAAAAATCCACTAGTAGCTTCGTTCTTCAAGTATAAAGTAGTCTCATTGTCACTTCTTGTGAATCTGCTACCTTGAAAGAATGAGTCAATTTTCCTGTACCATGCACGTGGAGCTTTCTTTATCCCGTAAAGAGCTTTTCTTAACTTGTAGACTTTTTTCTCGTTGCCATTAATTATAAAGCCTTGAGCTTATGAAATATAAACATCCTCTTCCAGATTGCCATTTAGGAAAGCTGACTTTACATCAAATTGATATTCGGGCAAGTGCAATTGCCCAGCCAAACCAAAACAACTCTCACTATTTCAAATCTAGCAACAGGAGAAAAAATTTCATCAAAATCTACACCTTGCTGTTGTGAATATCCTTACTCTACAAGTTGAGCTTTGTGCTTTTGAACGCTCCCATCAGCATTGTACTTTGTCTGAAAACCCTATTTGAGTTCTATTACTTTCTTTCCTTCAGGTGCATCAACTAACTCCCATGTAGAATTCCCTTCTATTGCTTGAATCAGTTCCATCATAGCATTTTGTCATTCAGCTTGTTCTACTGCTTTTTCATAACACATAGGATCGGAAACAAGCAAAGCAAATTCACAAGAAGTATTTACAATGTTAGATTATTTGTTCAATTTTCTTTCCCTTGTTGATCTTCGTAGTGGAATTGGCTCAACTGAAGACTCTTCAGGTGTTGCAACTGTTTCTGGTACAATTGATGAGCTGACTAATGATATATGAGAAGAATTGGGTAAATTTCCAAGATCTGTTGTAGGTTCTTCATCAGTAGATAACAATTCAATATTTGATCACTCAATCCCTAAATAAAAGTTCCAACTTGTATCCTCATTAAACACAACATTTCTGCTTATAATCACTTTGCCACTTATAGAATTATATAGATGATATGCTTTGGATTGAAGACTATAACCAATGAAAATGCATTTTACAGATTTTTCATCAAGCTTAGAGTGAGAAAACCAAAGCATATGGTATACTACAAAATATTCTTAAATGGCTTACCCGAAGCTTCTTACCATTCCAAGCTTCAAGAGGTGTTATGTTCCAAACGACCTTTGTTGGTGAGATATTCAAAAGATAAATAGCAGTCGCAACAGCTTCTCCACAAAAATAATCTGGCAGTTCCTTCGTTTTCAGAAAACTTCGAGCCATTTCCACCACCGTCCTATTCTTTCGATCAACCACACCATTCTGCTCTGGTGTATATGGTGTTGTAAGTTCCTTGCGAATTTCTTTCTTATGATATAACACATTGAAATCATTAAACAAGAAGTCACTGCCTCAATTGGTACGGAATGTTTTTATCTTGTTGCCACTCTGGTTCTCTATATAAGCCTTAAATTCCTTAAATTCTCAAAGGTTTCTGATTTGAATGTCAAGAAAAAAACCCAACTAAAGTGGTTGTAATCATCAGTAAACTTAAAAAGTTACCTACCTCTACCAAGGGATTTCATTTTCATTGGCTCTCACAAAGCAGCATGTACACGTTCAAGAAAATCTATTGTCACAACCCAAGCCTAAGGACTAGACGTGACACAACGAATGAGGAACCCGAAGGAACCCCAAACAAGTCTCTTAGCATGTCAATCACACATCCTAGATCGTGGAAGAAAAACAACAACAACAAGTGATATAAATAAGAAAAAAGGGACTAAGGGAAGTTTTGATATTTATAAAGCATAAAGGAGACAAATCTCAAAGGATAAGTACATCAACTGTTCCAGCAACACCTCTAAACATAGATTGGAGCGAGGGCCAAGACACTTTCTGGACTCACTCTCGTAGTATCAAATGTTCAACATAAAGAGACATCAAAGGTAATAGTCGCATAGCTAGTGTCCCCGGACATGAGGACTCACCAAAGCTTATCTTCCAAAGCACCGAACTAGCCACGTGGAGGATGATCGAGAGGTACTTCGATTCCTACATGGTAACATCATATAGGTTAGTACGTTTAAATGTACTAAGTATATAGGATAGAATGCAACAAAATATAAGGCAATATAGTCAAAATGCATAGTCATAAGTAATGGATTAGTACAATATCAATATATCATGAATGATCACTACTTGAAGTAAAGCATGCTTGTAAATCATATAACTTCCAAATATAGATTACATATGTAGGAAGACACCATATCAACATAGCCCAAGCAAACTATCACTTGAACTCCAATGCATGCCACCAGCTTTGAAGGTGATTGAGGTACCTACCCCTGAACGTGGTAGTGCGGGCATGCCACCCCTCAACAAGGTGATTGAGGTACATACCCCTTAATGTGGTAGTAGGGCATGTCACCCTCGACAAGGTGGTTGAGGTACATACCCCTTAACAACCGACAAGCTAGTTGAGGCTTGACACCCTATCAACAAGGTGATTGGTCATGCCACTATCCCCCCCCCCCCTCCAACAAGGTTTGGTCAACTCACAACACTATAGATACTTTTTATAAATTCAATGCATAAATACAATCCCTTAATCATCCTAATGTCACATGACTTATAAACTATGCAAAAGATCATCAATACTCAAGAATCCTTCTCAAGACATTTTATCAAGGACTTGGCGAGTGTGTACTGCTAATTCAAAATCATGCAATTCAAGAGTGAAGTAATATGAGAAAACTCAATGTAGATCAACCCACCAACACATAGTAAAACCCTCATGTAAGATACCATGAAATATATCATTAAATCTCAGAATAGACCATAGATTCACAGCTCAAAACATGCAGTCACAATAGTCAAAACCATGTCCTAGTATAAGCTTGGAATAGTTAAACATGCATAATCGATCAACATTTTATAAAACTCCAACATAATTTATAGTCAAAATACATAATAAGAGATACCCATAGATAATAACTTGGAAACATGCAATTTTCATAAAAAGGAAGAATGGGTTCCATGGGTGAAAGGACCCAATAGATGAAACCCACATACCTTGAGTTTGGGTTTTCCCTTAATCTAAACATGAATGAGACTTGGAGCTTGAATGGAGTTCTTGAGATATGGAATTAAGCTTAAGACACTTGAATTTGAATGAAAGGGTTTTGAAAGTGTTTGAGTGATATAGAGTTGAAAAATGGCTAAGTATAAGTATTTTTACGCGTAAGTGGGCATGGGGCCAAGACCTCAATGCCTTAGGCTTAAAAAAAATTTCAGGACAAATTAACACTGATCCGCGCCCCTGGCATGTTGTGGCCAGGGCATGGATCGCCACTAGAAATCAAATATTTTGAAAAATTATTTTTCACTACAGTAACTCTAAAATTGGGTTTATACCAATTTCACACTCAGTGTTTCCCCTAATCACGAATATGAAGTTGGATGTTCGATATCACACACGGATGTTAAGATATATGAAAATTATGATTATGGGCATTTCCAAGACACACTTTTGAGGTGTTTCAATTTCTCCCCTTTGGGAACATTCGTCCCCGAATGTAAAAAAAATGTACATAAGAGAAATAATCATGAAGATTTCAGCCCAACATGAATGAAACAAATGTATTTAAACATCATTTCAAAAATCTCAACATGAAAGTCAAAAATCACCATAAACTTGTCATCATGAACGTGAATGCATGCAAAATGATATGAGCGTTGAATCTTAAGACCTGAAATCATATAGAGGACTTAAATTAGTACCTTAGGCTTGAGTGGAAGAGATGAGGATAACATTTGCTCATGATTGCCTCGGCTTCCCATGTGGCACTTTAAAGTTGTTGGTTTCTCCAAAGGACCTTGACGGAAGCTACATCGTTGTTTCTCAACCTCTTTACTTTTCTATTGAAAATTTCTACCGGAACCTCCTTATAAGTCAAATTATCTTCCAACACACCCACAACATCCAAATGTATAATAACACTTGGGTCATCCACACTCTTTCTCAACATAGATACATGGAAGACAGTATGAACCATTTTCATATCAATGGGTACTCCAACTAATAGGCCACCTTACCAATCCTCCACAACACTCTATAAGGACCCACAAACATTGGGCTAATTTACCATTCCGCCAAATCGGACTACACCCTTCATGGGTGAGACTTTCAAGTAAACCCAATCATCAACCTTAAACTCAAGATATCTTCTCCTCACATCGGAATAAGACTTTTTTCTACCTTGGGGTGTTTTCAATCTCTCCCTAATCAACCTCACCTTCTCCAATTCTTCCATGACCAAATACGGACCTAGCAAAGCAATGTATCCCACTTCAAACCATCCAACTGGGGACTTACAATGCCTACCATGAAAAGCTTCAAAAGGAGCCACACCAATGCTTGAATGGTAACTATTGTTGTAAGCAAATTCAATGAGTGGAAGATGTTCATCCCAACTACCATTAAACTCCAAAACACAAGCTCTAAGCATATCTTCAAGAGTTTGAATAGTCCTCTCAGCTTGGCCATCCATTTAATGATGAAAGGCCATGCTAAGCTTTACCTTAGTGCCAAGACATCTTTGGAATAACCTCCAAAATTGTGAAGTGAATTAGCCACGACGATCTGAAAAGATAGACAAAAGTACCCCATGCAGTCTAACCAACTCATATATACATAACTTAGCAAAATCCTTGGCACCACAAGTAGTTTTGACCAGTAAGAAGTGAGCCGACTTTGTCATTCTATCCACCACAACCCTAATAGAGTCAAAATGTTTCCTAGTCTTAGGCAACCCGACCACAAAATCCATGTTGATTTCTTCCCACTTTTAAGTAGGAATCTCTATGTCTTGGGCTAGGCCACCCGACCTCTAATGTTTGACTTTTACTTGTTCGCAATTGTGACATCCGAATATGTACTTAGCAATATCTCACTTCATACCACCCCACCAATACACCTCCCTCAAATCTCTGTACATCTTTGTAGAACTGGAGTGAATAGAATAGGAAGAAATATGAACCTCATCTAAAATCTTCTTTCTCAAGTCACCAACACTAGGCAAACACAATCTACCTTGGTACATAAGGGCACCATCTCCCCCTTAGGAGAAAACCTCCACTTTACCATCTTTTACCAAGGTCTTTAACTCTAACAAGGTGGGGTCAAGATCTTGTTTTGCCTTTACCTCCTCAACTAAAAAAGACTTAGAACTGTCAACAATGACTACAACACCATTATTAACTTCATCCAACCTAACCCCCAATCTAGCCAACTGATGAACCTCTCTGGCCATCTCCTTGCCACCATCATCAATATGAGCTAGACTACCCATAAATGCCCTACTTAAGCATCGGCCATAATATTAGCTTTGTCGTGGTGATAATACACACTCATATCATAATCTTTAATTAGATCTAACCTCCTTATTCATCTCAAGTTAAGATCTTTTTGGGTGAAAACATATTAGAGACTCTTATAATCGGTGAACACATAAACTAATACCACAACCGCCAATTCAAGATCATGGGTGGGATAATTCTTCTCATACACCTTAAGTTGTCTAAAGGCATATGCTATCACCTTACCGTTTTGCATCAAAACATACCATAAACCAATTCTTGAGGCATCACAATATATAACGAACCCTTCCAACCTATCCGGTAGAGACAAGATAGGAGCGGAGATAAGCTTATCTTTCAAAGTTTGGAAACTCTTTTCACACTCATCGTTCCATATAAATTTTGCCTTTTTTTTTGTCAACTTAGTCATGGTAGAAGAAATAGAAGAGAAACCATTTACAAACCTCTGGTAATAGCCCTCCAAACCCAAGAAACTTCTAATGACCAATGGAGTCAAAGGTCTATGCCAATTTATAATCACCTCCGTCTTTTTGGGATCCACCTTAATACCATCACCCGACACCACATGCTCTTAAAAAGCAACCTCTTTCAACCAAAACTCATATTTCTCACATTTTGTATACAACCTTTCCTTCCTCAAGATTTGCAACACCACCCTCAAGTGATCCATTTGCTCCTCCTCACTGTGGGAATATATCAAGATATCATCAATTAAAATCACCACAAACACGTCAAGGTAGGATTTGAAGACCCTATTCATAAGATCTACAAATATAGTGGGTGCATTAGTCAACCCAAAGGACATAACTACAAACTGAAACAGCCCATACCTAGTTCGAAAAGCTATCTTGGGAATGTCGCACTCCATCACTTTCACTAAGTGATACCCGGATCGAAGGTCAATCATAGAAAAGTGACTAGCCCCTTGAAATTGATCAAACAGGTCATCAATCCTTGGTAGAGGGTACGTATTCTTTATGGTGACCCTACTAAGTTGTCGGTAATCAATGCACATTCTAAGAGAACTATCCTTCTTCTTCACAAATAATATCGGTGCACCACAAGATGATTTATTAGAACTTAATAAACCCTTCTCCAATAAATTCCTCAATTACTCCTTCAGCTCCTTCAACTCCACCAGGGCCATACAGTAAGGGGGAATAAAAATAGGTTGAGTATTGGGAAGGAGGTCTATACCAAAGTATATTTCCCTTTCAGGAGGAACATCAGGAAGATCACTAGGAAAGACATCAAAAAACTCATTAACCACTGGACCCGACTCTATAGGAAGGACTTTGGACTCAACATCCCTAACCCTTACAAGATGATAGAGACACCCCTTAGAAATCAACTTCTGGGCTTTAAGGCAAGAAATGAATCTACCTTGACCACTATATCACAACTTTCCCACTCAAGGAAGGGTTCATTAGGGAATTAGATTATAAGTCTTCGAGTCCTACAATCAATAGAAACATAATATGCATGCCAGCAATCCATCCTTAGAATGACATCGAAATCCACCATATCTAATTCAACAAAATCACAAGGCAAGATTTTATGCAAAATGAACACGGGACAATTTCTCTAGACTCTTTTTGCAACTATGGACTCACCAACGGGGGTAGACATTTAATAAGGCTCACATAGGTACTAACATAAAAGAAAGAATGGCACCCAATACTATCGAGGCATACAAATTAAAATCAAAAACCTTTAACATATCGGTGACAACATCGGGCACCTCATTAACCCCTTGTCTCCCTTGAAAAGAAGAGAATCTACTTTGTCTTGGAGCACACCCATGTTGGTCTCCTCTTCCCTTTGGACCCACATTTGCACCTGGGCCTTGTGGATGACCATCTCTACCTTTATTTTGAGCACGAGGACTATCAATCACCTTATGGCCCACCTCACCACAACCATAGCAAGCATTAGTGTGCTTCAAATATGGGCCATTATGACTTCTACCACATCTTTGGGACATAGTGTTTTCATTAGCAAACTTTCTATTAGGAGCATAGGAAGACCCTTGACCTTGGAACTTGTGGTCTTGAGGAAACTAGCCACGATTGGAATTTTGGATTCCACCTTCAAAACGAGCCTTCTTAGACTTACCACTTCTCTTTTTCCTAAGTGTTTCACCCTCTAGATGTTCGGCATATGTCGTGAGGTGGGAAAAATCCATATCACCTATTAGCATGGTGGTACAACACTCCTCCTTAATCAAGTCCGACACACCCGACACAAATTTGTTCATCCTTGACTTCGGATTGGCAACCAATTGAGGGGTATACTTAGAGAGTTGTTTGAACTTGAGGGCATACTCTCAGACACTCATAGAACCTTGCTTTACATGCATAAATTCCATCATCTTTGCTCCCTAGCTTAATAGGGAAGAACCGGTTGAGACATGCCACTTTGAACTCTTCCTTAGTGATAGCATTATCATTCCCCTTATTCATCTTCCATCGAGTGAACCATATTTGAGCCACCCCTTTGACTTGGTAGGCCATCAACTCAGCTTTCTCCTCTAAGTTAACCCCATAATGGACAATACCTTATACACCTCATCAATAAATTCTTGTGGATCCTTATCCACCTTGGACCTCATTCTAGTGAAAACTGTCACCCTCAAGGCCGGGGTAGGAGCATGAAGGGCTTGGGCACCTTGGTTAATTTGGTCGGTCATAGCATGAACCAACATGGTGATTTCTTCTCGGAACTCATCACGGGCCACTCCCCCATCTTGAGGAGCTTAAGGACCAGGAGGGGTCAGTTGCCCCTTGGGTGAACGATCTCTCCTTAGTCCTCCTTTTGGAATAGGCATGATCTAGAATACCAAAGAACATTTGTTAGAGAAACAAAGCCTTACCTTACTCAAAAAGCATGACATAGATCATGAAGAAGGGAAATATTTCCTAAAATGCCTCATAGCCTCTCGGTCATAGTTATGGCACTCTTCATGATAGTTATGGTGCACTTCACAATAATGAATAAGACTCTAATCGATGTGGTGTGTTAGATTCCGAGGACTAGTAAAAACCTAATGGTCTGATACTAAGTTTGTCACAACCCAAGTCTAGGGCCTAGACATGACACGATGAATGAGGAACCTGAAGGAACCCCCAACAAGTCTCTTAGCATATCAATCACACATCCTTGGTCATAGAAGCAAAACAACAACCAAAGATATAAATAAGGAAAAAGTGACTAAGGTAAGTTTTGATATTATTAAAGCATAAAAGAGTCAAAACTCAAAGCATAAGTACATCAATTGTCCTAGCAACACCTCTAAGCATAGATTGTGGGGGCAAAGACACTTTCTGGGCTCACACGCATAGTATCAAATGTTCAACATAAAGAGACATCAAAGGTAAGAATTGCATAGCTACAATCCACAGACTTGAGCACTCACCAAATCTTATCTTCCAAAGCACCAAACTAGCTACATGTAGGATGATCAAGAGGTGCTCTTGTTCCTACGTGGAAACATGTAGGCATAGAGTATGTATTAGTATGTTTGAATGTACTAAATATGTAGGATGCAATGCAAAAAAATATAAGGCAACATAGTCCAAATGTATAGTCATAAGCAATGGATAAGTATAATATTAATATGGCATGGTTGATCAATGCTCGAAGTAAAGCATGCTTGTAAATCATGTAACTTGCAAATTTAGATTACATGTGTAGGGAGGGACCATAGCAATATAGACCAAGAAAACTATCACTTGAGCTCCATCGCATGCCATCTACTATAGAGGTGATTGAGGTACCTACCCCTCAACATAGTAGTACGAGCACGCCACCCCACGAAAAGGTGATTGAGGTACATACCCCTTAACATGGTAGCAGGGCATGCCACCTCTCGACAAGATGTTTGAGGTATATATCCCTCAACAAGGTAGTAGGGCATGCCACCCCCCGACAAGGTGGTTGAAGCTTGACCCTCCCTTCAACAAGGGGATTGGGCATGCCACCCCCTCCAACAAGGTGTGGTCAACTCACAACACTTTAGATACTTTTCATAAATTCAAGGCATAAGTACAATTCCTTAATCATCCTAATGTCACATGACTTGTAAACCATGCAAAAGATCATCAATACACAAGAATCCTTGTCAAGACATTTTATCAAACACTTGGCGGGTGTGTAATGCTAGTTCAAAATCATGCAATTTAAGAGTGAAGTAATATAAGAAAAATAAATATAAATCAACCCACCAATACATAGTTAAACCCTCATGTAAGATACCTTGAAATCCATAATCGAATCTTATAATAGACCATAGATTCATAGCTTCAAAACATGTGTATTTCACAATAGGCAAAACCATTTCATAATATAAGCTTGGAATAGTTAAACATGCATAATAGGTCAACATTTTGTAAAACTCCAACATAATTTATAATCAAGATCTGTAATAAGAGATACCCATAGATAATACAACTTGAAAACATGTATTTTTCATAAAAAAGAAGGTTGGACTCCATGGGTGAAAGGATCCAATGGAATGAAACCCACATACCTTGAGTTTGAATTTTCCCTTGACCTAAACTTAAATGAGACTTGAAGTTTGAATGGAGTTCTTGAGATTCGGAATTAATCTTGTGACACTTGAATTTAAATGAAATATTTGATTAAGTGCTAGAGAGGGTCTTGAGAGTGTTTTGAGTGATATAGAGTTGAAAAATAGTAAAGTATAGGCGGTTTTACGCATAAGTGGGAATTGGGCCAAGACCCCGATGCCTTAGGCCAAAAAAAAATTTCAGGAAAAATTAACACTGATCCGCCCCCCTGGCGCGTCGCGTCTAGGGCACGTATCTCCACTAGAAATCAAATTTTTTGAGAAATTATTTTTTGATACGGTTGCTCTAAAATTAGGGTCATACCCATCTCCTACTCAATTTTTCCCCATAATCACGAAAGTGAAGTTGGATTTTCAATGTCACACATGTATTTTGAGATATATTAAAATTATGATTATGGATATTTTTGAGGCACATTTTTGAGACGTTTCACCTATATCCATCCATGAATTTCCAACTGGAAATGATTTCTTAATTTTCTTGCCATAGATATATCCTTCACACAAGTCAAGTTCATTGATTTTCGGCAAGCCAATAACCATATTTTTCTGAACCAAAAGTTTCAACCCATTAACATTCAAATGTCCATAATGTAAGTGCCACAAATTAGTCTCATTCTTTCATTTAATAACAAAGGCAGTATTACCAACATTTGAAATATCAAGGGGAAACATTTTATTTTGAGTCATAGGCACACGAGCTATCCTTCATCAAGTTTTTAATCTTTGATGTCACATGCATTATCATAAAAAACAATTGAGTAGCCATTGGTCTTTAATTGGCTGACACTTAACAGGTTATGAGCCAAAGTAGGGACTTATAGCACATCATATAAAAGATTCATGCTAAGATAGCTTATGTACCCAAACTTGAGGACTCACCAAAGATCTTCTTCCAAAATGCCAAGACTAGCCACGGGGAGGATGATCAAGAGGGTCTCTGATTCCTACATGGTAACATCATGTAGGTATAGAGTATGTGTTAGTATGTTTGAATGTACTATATGTAGGATGTAATAAAACAAGATATAGGTAACATAGTCTAAATGAATAATTATAAGCAAGAGATAAGTATAATAATATCATGGCATACAAGATCAATGCTTGAAGTAAAACATGTTTGCATAGAGCATATTACATGTGTAGGAAGAGACCATATC
>JAOTQR010124296.1:0-23295 GCA_025774065.1 Solanum ossicruentum
ATTGAGCTTCTGAAAGGCATGTCAAATGTAGAAACCCTTCGCAATGTGGATAGTAAGTGTATAGTATAGGTTGGTTCTCCCGGGCCTCATCGGCAACGGGTGCCGGTCCGCCCTAAGGGGTTTCGGGGCGTGACAGGTTGGACCCTTTTTCACCTAATTTTACCTCCTAAATAGGAATACAAAGTCAGATCTTTGAAATAACAAACGAATTTTGAGATAGATGGAATTTAAAATTTTGGGCATTCCGAGGCACATTTTCGGGCACTTTTTGGGGTCGTTTCATTATCTTCCCCATGAAAACATTCATCCCCGAATGTAAAAGAGATGTGCAAGGAAAGAATGATCATAAAAAAATCAGCCCCAACAAAAATGCAACATCATATTTAAAACACCATTTTCAAAATCTCAACATACATGTAAAATAATCATAACTTGCCAACTTAGATGTGAATGCATATGAATGAAATAGGGGCTGAACCATAAGACTTGAAATCGCATAGGGGACTTAGAATTAGTACCTTAGGCTTGAGTGGATTGGAAAAGATAAGGATACCGCTTTTGCATGCCCACTTTAGCCTCCCAAGTAGCACTTTCGATTTATTGGTTCCTCCAAAGGACCTTAACAGATGTCACCTCCTTGTTCCTCAATCTCTTCACTTGCCTATCTAGGATCTGAACCGAAACCTCCTCATAAGTCAAGATATCCTCAACAACACCCACGACATCAAGAGGCACAATAGCATTAGGATCACCAACACATTTCCTAAACAAAGAGACATGGAACACTAGATGAACCAAATTCATTTCACTAGGAAACTTCAATTAATAAGCTACCTTGCCAACCCTTTTCAAGACATCATAAGGACCAACATATATTGGATTCAACTTCCACTTTTTACCAAAATGGACCACACCTTTCATTGGAGAAACTTTCAAATAAAACAAATCATCTACTTTGAACTCAAGGTCTCTTTTTCTCACATCGGCATAGGATTTTTGATGACTTTGTCTATTTTCAACCACTCCCTAACCATCCTCACTTTTTAAACAACCTCTCTATAACCAGATCTGGTCCCATTAAAATCACGTCTCCAACCTCAAACCACCCAATCGGTGATCTACAATATCTCCCATAAAGAGCCTCAAAAGGAGCCATACCGATGCTGGCATGAAGCTCTTGTTGTAGGCAAACTCAATCAAAGAAAGATGGTCATCCCAACTACCCCTCAACTCTAATACACATTCCCTAAGCATATCTTCAAGGGTTTGAATGGTCCTTTCTGATTGGCCATCCATTTGAGGGTGGAAGGTCGTACTAAGGTGAACTTTTGTACCAAGACCCCTTTGAAAAGGCCTCCAAAAGTGTGAATTGAATTTGGAACAACGATTCGATATAATGGACAAAGAAACCCCATGTAGCCTCACTAACTCATCTATCTACAACTTTGCATACTCTTCAACTCCATATGTGGTCTTAACCAGTAGAAAGTGAGCTGATTTCATCATTCTATCAACCACCACCAAATAGAATCAAAACTTTTTCTAGTCTTGGGCAACCCAACCACAAAATCCATATTAATCACCTCCCATTTCCAAGTAGGAATCTCTATGTCTTGGGTTAGGCAACCCAACCTTTGATATTCAGCATTGACTTATTGATAACTATGGCAACCGGAAATGAATTTGGCAATGTCCCTTTTCATGCCTCCCCACCAATACACATCCCTCAAGTCTCTATATATTTTGGTGGAGCCGGGGTGGATAGAATAAGAAGAATTATAGGCCTCATCAAGCTTTTTCTCTATCAAACCATCAATACAAGGCACACACAACCTATCTTGGTACCTAAGGGCACCATCTCCCTCTTGGGAGAAAACCTCTACTTTGCCCTCTTTAACCAAGGCCTTCAATACAAGAAGGAGGAGTCAATATTTTGTTTTGCTATCACCTCATCAACCAATAAAGACTTATACCCATCAACAACAATAACACCATCATCACCAACCTCTTCCAAGCTAACTTCCAATCTAGCCAATTGGTGCACCTCCCTAGTCATCTCCTTAGCACCACCATCAACAAGAGCTAGGCTACCCATAGAAACCCTAGTCAAATCATCCGCCACCATATTTGCCTTACTAAAATGATAGTGCACACTCATGTAATAGTCTTTGGACATTCTAACCATCTCTTTTGTCTCAAGTTGAGATCTTTTTGAGTGAAGACATATTGGAGGCTCTTATGATCGGTGAATACATCCACAGGCACCCCATACAAGTAATGACGCCAAATCTTTGATGCAAACTCAACGACGGGCAACTCTATATCATGGGTAGGGTAGTTCTTTTCATGTACCTTGAGTTTTCTAGAAGCATAAGCTATGACCTTACCATTTTGCATCAACACATAGCCCAAGCCAACCCGGGAAGCATCATAATACACGACAAATCCCTCAAGCCCATTCGGCAGTGTTAATATAGGAGCGGACACAGGCTGGTCTTTTAATGTTTGGAAGCTCCTCTCACATTCATCGGCCCACACAAACTTAACCTTAGTTGGAGTCAATTTTGCCATAAGCAATGGAGGAGAACCCATTCACAAACCTTCTATAATAACCCACTATGCCCAAGAAGCTCCTAATATCAGATGGAGTCAATGGTCTAGGCCAATTTCTAATCATATCAGTTTTCTTAGTGTCACGACCCAAACCTAGGGCCTAGGTATGATACGGCGAATAAGAACCAAGGGTCCCCAAACAAGCCTCTTAAATCATAATTGCACATTATAGGTTTAAATGGTAAATGACAAATAGATGACAATGAAATATAGGGAATGAGACTAAGGGACAACTTGTAACCATAAGTGGAAGCATAAGTCAAATAGTTAAAACATACCAAGTGTAGCAATAGTCTAGACACACCTGTAGACAATGACAATAAATAGAGCTAAGAATACAAGTCTAGGCTCCTCAATACTAAGTCAAAATAAAAGTACATCAAATATCTTAATAACAAAGGAAAAAATTGAAGATAAGGGTTCTATTTTCGATGAATGGGAACTCATAAAGCTCAAAGTCTTCATGAGAAATCTAGCCATATGAAGGAGGATGTGGTAGATCGCCTATCCCTACATGATTATAGCATGTAGGCAAAGATGCGATTAGTACTTTGGAATGTACTAAGTATTAAGGTATGTAATGCAACAAGTAAATATAATGACAAAGAATACTTACCCAATATGACAAACTCCAAGATTAAACAACATATTCCGTTCCAAAGTAAAGTGTAAAGTAATTCCATGAAAATGCATAGAGAAGCATATAAGCAAATAAGTGAAACCGACAAAACCATATGAGCTATAATATGGAATATAAATGTCATACTCCACACCGGCCAAAGAGTGAGTCAGCTTGCCAGAGTATAACTCCAAAAACGGAAATACTAAATGGATCTACTAGTCAGAAAGCCCAAAAAGGCATAATCAAAATATCATATGATGGTATGTAGTTATGAGATTAGAAGCTTTATATAAGACTCCTTAGGTCGATTTCCACTCCTAACTCATTCGGTGCTAAGTCAAAATTCCACGGAAACGGACAATGCATATAAGAAATAATCAAAACTTAATTTAGTTTGGAAAGTCATAACTTGTAAAATAAATCATATTCAAACTTGTACTTAGAATAGCTCCTTAACAAAGATTTAAAATAACACTGAATGGGTTTTAAGTCATTTAATATCAATTCATACTTGTATTGACTTATTCTTGTTCAAAATTACAAGTTCAATTATGCCATGAAAGCCAAATATCCAATGTTCATGACTCAATTTAAATCACATTGGGGGACTGGTTCAATAACCTTAAAATTACAAGTTTTATATTCAAACAAAATTACAATAATCATAGGAACATTTTAGGATAAAATCATAATAACTCATTTGTGGATCTAAGACTTGAAAATATAGGTTAGCAAAAATAATGCAAATTTGAAATGCTTGTATTATATTATGTAGAGACTTGATAAATATTCATAAATAATCATAAACTATATGAATAACCATAAATTAAGCAAATATCAATTAGTATGTAATTGCAGATAAATCAAAGATTGAAAATTCATAATTCTAAATTTAGTTTTTTCGAAGAGGACTTCTTATTGAAAGGAAACCAAGAATCAAACCCACATACCATGCTTGATTAGCCTTGAGAATATAAAGAGATTAGGTGGAGATCTTGAAGAATACTTAGCCTAAGTGTTGGGTGAGTTTTAGGAGAGCAATGTAGATTAGGGGTTTTTGTTTCTTTGAAGAGTGATGTAGAGAATAAGTAGGGGGTTATTTATACTAATTTTGAGGGGTTATAAGGGTCATTTAATCAATAAAAAGTGGTCAAAAACTTGTGGGGAAAATCATAAAGTCATGTGGTGCAAAGGGATTTTTCGACTCACTTATAAAAAGTAGAAAGATGCCAAACACAAGGGAGCGGGCATGTGACCTAGGTATGACAACATTATCCTTTTCCATGGTGCTATGGTATGGTATGGTATGGCCTCAAGTCGTGCTAAGGGCATGCCAAAGGCTGCCCATGCAAGCCATGCAACAATGGCAAAAGAATTATTCCCAAAAAAGTAAATTATGCAACCTTCACATATACCTTCATTTTGTATAATTTCAAACACAAACGAAACTTCATTTTTAGTCTTAACTTCACATAACATTGCCCCCAAAATATTATACCAAGGATAAACCAACCGCCCTTCCACGACCACCTCAACAATCACATAACTAAACCAAGCTAATTCTTAAGATAACCTTCACTTCAAATTTTACTTAACTCAATAGATTTCACTAGAACTTTATCTTTTAACGAAAGTATGGGCTTAAAAAAACCTGGTACATTACAATATCTCCCCCTTGGGATCATTCGTCCCTGATTAAGACAAGAGTGTTTTGAATGAATAGGAATTGAAGTAGTGACTAAGAGCTTAACATGTCAAAATGCAAAATAGAGCTTAATTTTATGCAAAACTTATACAAATATCATAAAGTAACATCAAAAAAATTATGCATGCTTAATAATTATAATAGTGACAAAATGGTACAGAATGAGGAATTCAGACTCGAGGAATAGAACTACATAAACCTTAGGCTTGATTAGTCGGGAAAAGATGGTATATTTATTCATCATATCTTCTTCAGCTTCCCATGCGGTACTCTTAATATGCTGGTTCCTCCAAAGCACCTTGATGGATGTAACATCCTCATTTCTCAACCTCTTAACTTGTCGATCCAAAATTTGTACCGCTACTTCTTCATAAGTCAAATTTTCTCCAACCTTTACAACTCTCCAATGGAGCTATAGAATTTGCATCACCAATGCACTTCCTTAACATAGATACATGAAAAACAGGGTGAACCAACTCCATCTCATTAGGCAACTCTAGCTCATAAGATACCTTTCCATCCCTTCTTAAAATTTTATATGGACCCATAAATCTTGGGCTTAACTTGCCCTTTTTGCCAAAATGAACAATACCCTTCATAGGTGAAACCTTGAGATTCACCCAATCTCCCACACCATATTCAAGATCTCTCCTCCTCATCTCCAAGTATGACTTTTATCGGCTTTTAGCCAATTTCAATCTGTCTCTTATCATCCTCACTTTTTCCATAGCATCCAAGACTAAATCTGATCCCAATAATGTCATTTTACCTACCTCAAACCAGCAACTGGTGATCTACATCGCCTACCATAAAGAGCTTCAAATGGAGCCATCTCGATGCTAGAATGATAATTGTTGTTATATGCAAATTCAATAAGAGATAAGTGATCATCCCAATTACCTTTAAATTCTAATACACATACTCTCAATGTATCCTCCAATGTTTGAATGGTCCTTTCACCTTGACCATTTGTTTGAGGATGAAATGTGATACTCAGCTTAACTTTGGTACCCAAACCTCGTTGGAATACCTTCCAAAAATGAGAAGTGAATTGAGGGCCATGATCTGATATTGTTGACAAAGAAACACCATGTAACCGGACTAACCCATGAATATATGACCTTGCATAATCTTCAGCATTATATGAAATCTTAATCGATAAGAAATGAGCTAATTTGGTCATACGATCTACAATCACCCACATTGAATCATATTGTTTCCGAGTCTGAAGCAATCCAAAATGAAGTCCATATTGATTTCCTCCCACTTCAAAATTGGAATTTCAATGTCTTAAGCTAGCCCACCGGGCCTTTGATGCTCGTCTTTCACTTGCTGATAATTTGGACACTCGGCTGCAAACTAGGCTATGTCCTTTTTCATATTACCACACTGATAGACTTCCTTCAAATCTTGGTGCAACTTGGATGAATGGAATAAGATGAATTATGAGCCTCTTATAAGATCAAGGTTCTCAATCCATCTACATCCGGCACACACAACCAGCCTTGTTATCCAAGGACACCATCTCCCCCTTGTAAGAAAACCTCCACTTTCTTTTGTTCAACTAATTTCTTTAATTCAATCAAAGTAGGCTCAAGGTCTTGCTTTGACTTCACATCAACAATCTAAGAAGATTGAGACCCATCATGAACAAATACGCCACCATTATTAGTACCTCCCAGACTAACACCCAATCTATCCAACTGATGGACTTCCTTTGCCAACTCTTTCTTTTCACCCTTAACATGACTCATACTACCCATGGTTATGCTACTCACAGAATCGACCACCAAATTGGCCTTACCAGGTGGTAGTGGACACTCATATCATAGTATTTGAGAAGTTCAAGCCTTTGAGTGAACACATACTGCAAGCTCTTGTGATTGGTAAATACATCCACGTGAACCCCATAAAGATAGTGACGCCAAATTTTTAGAGCAAACACTACTGCTACCAATTAAGGTCATGAGTTGGATAATTGCACTCATGCTCTTTCAATTGTGTAGAAGCATAAGCTATGACCTTACCATTTTACATCAACATGCAGCCCAACCCAACCCTAGATGCATCACAATATACCACAAAACCATCCAAACCATCTAGAAGAGTCAAGATGGTAGCCGAAGCCAGGTTATCATTCAATGTCTAGAAATTCATCTCACATTCATCAGACCACACAAACTTGGACTTTTTCTGGGTCAATTTGGTCAAAGGGGATGCGATTGAAGAAAACCTGCTACAAATTGTCGATAGTAACTTGCTAAACCTAAAAAGCTCCTTATGCCAAATGGAGTTAAGGGTCTAGGCCAGTTTTGCACTGCTTCACTCTTCCTTGGGTCCACCATAATACCTTTATCAGTACCATATGGACAAGGAAAGAAACCTCTTTCATCCAAAATTCACACTTGCTGAATTTGGCATACAATTTCTCATTTCTTAAAGTTTAAAGGACTGTTCTCAAATGTCCCTCATGTTCCTTCTCACTTTGGGAGTAGACTAGTACGTTATCAATACAGACTATAACAAAAATATCAAGTTAAGGTTTGAAGACCCAATTTATAAGATCCATAAATATAGTTGGCATATTTGTCAATCCAAAAGACATCACCAAAAACACATAGTGCCCATACCTTATCCTAAAAGTTGTCTTAGGAATATCACTTTCCCTAGCTTGTAACTGGTGATACCCAAAACGAAGGTCGATCTTAGAAAAGTGTCTTAACCCCTTGTAGTTGGTTAAATAAATCATCTATCCTTGGAAGTGGGTACCTATTCTTAACGATGACTTTGTTGAGTTGATGATAGTCAATACACATTTGGAGTGATCCATCCTTCTTCCTTACAAACAAAATAGAAGCACCCAATGGAGATTTTCTAGGTCTACTAAATCCCTTCTTCAATAAATCTTTCAAATGATCCTTAAGTTCTTTCAACTCTGCTGGTGCCATCCTATAGGGTGGAATAGAGATAGGTTTGGTATTAGGAAGGAGGTCTAAGCCTACATTAATTTCCCTTTCGGGAGGAATACTAGGAAGATCTTCGGGAAACACATCGGGGAACTCATTGACTATAGGAACTGACTAAAGAGAGGGAACTTTAGAAGACACATCTAGGACCCTAGCCATATGATAGATACACTCCTTAGATATCATCTTACGAGTTTTAAGATATGAGATAAACCTACCCTTTACCACAAAAACTTGCCCTTTCCACTCAAACAAGGGTTCATTAGGAATTTGGAATTTAACTTTATGGGTTCTACAATCTATGGTGGTATAAGAGGCATGTAACCAGTCCATACAAAGGATGACATCAAAATCTACCATAAATAATTCAATAAGATTGCATAGAAAAGTCTTGTGCATAATAGACATAGGAATATTTTTCTAGACTCTTTTAGCAGACTCACCCACGGGAGTAAGCACAAGAAAAGGGTCATGTAAAATTTTGGGACTTAAAATGAATCTATTGGCAAGGAAAGGGGATAAGTTGCCACTAGGATCCAACAACACATAAACATCAAAATCTCAAACACTTTCAACATACCTTTGACAATATTTTGCAAATCTTCTACCTCTTGCGTCCTATGTAGTGTATAGAACCTATTATTGCGAGGACCACCACCTAGTTGCACAACTTGTAGCTTTTGGTCTGCCTTCACATCTTTACCATGTGGGAGACAACCCTTACCCTTATTATGAGCTTTAGGGCAATTGGCAATTTCGTGACCTAGTTGGCCACATATAAAACAACTTCTCGACTTCCAATAGCACACACCACCATGGCTCTTACCACACTTTTTGCATGTTGGACAATGTTGAGCATGGCCACCACTTTGTTGACCCTTAATATGTTGAAACCGATCATTAGTATGCCTTTGGTTGAAGGCATTCAAAGACCTTTGTTGTTGGAACCTTTGGTTTTGATGACCTCAATTACCATCGCCACCCTTGCAACCTTGATACTCACCATCATACCTCGGCCTCTTACCATCATTTTTCATCAGCTTGTGAATCTTCTTTTCCTCAAGTTGCTCGTAATAAATCAAAAGCCAATACAAATCCATGTATTGGATTAGTGGGGAAGTTTAGCATTCTTCATTGATGAGGTTGGAGACTCCCGAAACAAACATATTCATCCTAGCCCTAAGATCGGATCCCAGCATAAGAGCATATTTGGAGAGTGTGTTGAACTTCATTGAGTACTCGTGAACGCTCATCGATCCTCGCTTCAAGTACATAAACTCTTTCATTTGGCTTCCCTTAATTCAAGAGGGAAAAAGCAGTCCAAGAACGCAACCTTGAATTCTTCCCAATCAATTAGACCACCAAGAACCCTTTCATCTTCCCACTGATCATACCAAATCTTAGCAAGGCTTTTAAGTTGGTAGGCCACCAACTCAGCCTTCTCCTCCAATGACATGCCCATAATCGAGATAACTTTGTATACCTCATCAATGAACTCCATGGGATCCTCATTAATTCTATTTCAGTAAAATTCTGGTGGTTTCATATGGTAATCTCTTACCCTAGCTGCCTGAGTGGGAGCTTGAGGTATTGGAGATTGAGGTGGAGCTTGCGTAGCCTGATTGGCAACCTACGTACGAGGTTGAGGAACCTCACGTACGAGAATTTTCTTCTTGGCGGCATTTTCTATAGTGCAATGAACAAGTCATTAGAAGGAAGGATATCTTAAGTTACTCTAAGGAATGATTTGGTTTAAACAAAGAAGTGAGACAATCCTAAACAACTAATAGCCTCCCATTCATGGTTATGGCGTGCTTCACTACCATGAATAAGACTTTACTAGATGTGGTATGTGGACTTTCAAGGATCATTTTTAAACCTTGTACTCTGATACCAAGCTTTTCATGACCCAAACCTACGGCCTACATATGACATGACGAATGAGAACTCGAGGGCCCCCAAACAAGCATCTTAAATCATAATTGCACGTTATAGGTTCAAATAGTAAATGGCAAATGGATAATAATAAAATATGGGGAATGGGACTAAGGGAAAACTAGTAACCATAAGCGGAAGCATAAGTTAAATAGTTTAAAACATACCAAGTGTAGCAATAGTCTGAAACACCTCTAAACAATGACAATAAATAGAACCACGAATAGAAGTCTAGGCTCCTCAATACTAAGTCAAAATAAAAGTACATCAAATATCTGAATAACAAAGGCAAAGCTAAAATATAAGTGTTCTATTCCTGATGAATGGGAACTCACATAAGCAAATAAGTGTGGGAATAAGACCATAATCGACAAAATTATATGAGCTATAATATGGAATACCGATGTCATACTCCACACCGGCCAAAGAGTGAGTCAACTTGCCAGAGTATAACTCCAGAAATGGAAATACTAAATGGATCCACTAGTCAGAAATACTATAAAGGCATAATCAAAATATCCTATGGTGGCACGTACTTATGAGATTAGAAGCTTTATATAAGACCCCTTAGGTCAAGTCCCACTCCTAACTCATTCGGTGCTAAGTCAAAATCCCACGGAAATGGAATGCATATTAGAAATAATCAAAACTTAATTTAGTTTGGAAAGTCATAACTTGTAAAATAAATCACATTCGAAATTGTACTTAGAATATCTCCTTAAAAAAGATTCAAAATAATACTAAAATGGGTCTTAAGGTATCTAATATCATTTCATACTTGTATTTACTTATTCTTATCAAAAATCATAAGTTCATATTATGCGTTCATAACTCAACTTAAATCACGTTGGGGACTAGTCCAATAGCCTTAAAATCACCAGTTTTATATTTAAACATAATTATAATAATCATAGGAACATTTTAGGATAAAATCATAATAACTTATTTGTGGATCTAAGACTTGAAAATATAGGTTAGCTTAAATAATGCAAATTTGAAATACTTGAATTAAATTATGTAGAGCCTTGATAAATATTCATAAATAATCATAAAATATATGAATAACCATAAATTAAGCAAATATCAATTAGTATGCAATTATACATATATCAAAGATTGAAAATTTGTAATTCTAAATTTAGTTTTTTCAAAGAGGACTTCTTGATTGAAAAGAAATCAAGAATCAAACCCACATACCTTGCTTGATTAGCCTTCAGAAGATGAAGAGATTTCGTGGAGATCTTGAAGAATACTTTGCCTAAGTGTTGGGAGAGTTTTGGGAGAGCAATGTAGATTACGAGATTTGGTTTCTTTGAAGAGTGATGTAGAGAAAAAGTGCGGGAGGGGGTTATTTATACTGATTTTAAGGGTTATAAGGGTCATTTAACCAATAAAAAGTGAAAAAAAATGTGTGGGGAAAAGGGCATAGAATCATGTGGTGCTAAGGGACTTTTCGACTCACTTTTAAAATGAAGAAAGATGCCAAACATAAGGGAGTTGGCATGGGACCTAGGTATGGCAACATTATCATTTCCTATGGTGCTATGGCATGGTATGGTATGTCCTCAAGTTGTGCTAACGGCATGCCAAAGGCTTCCTATGCAAGCTGTGCAACAATGGAAAAAGAGTTAATCCTGAATAAGTTAATTATGCAACCTTCACATATACCTTCATTTCGAAAAATTCCAAATGCAAACCAAACTTCATTTTTAGTCTTAACTTCACATAATATTTCACCAAAAATTTTATACCAAGGATAAACCAACCGCCCTTCTAAGACCACCTCAACAATCACATAACTAAACTAAGCTAATCGCTAAACTAGCCTTCATTTCAAATTTTACTTAACTCGATAGGAATTCACTTGAATATTATCTTTTCACACAAGTATAGGCTTAAAAACACCAGTACATTGCACTTAGGATCCACTATTATACCATCCCCTGACACACATGACCCAAGAATGCAACCTTCTTCAACTAAAATTCGCACTTGTCATATTTAGCATGCGATTTCTTATCCCTCAGTCTTTGCAACACGATCCTCAAATGCCCCATATGCTCCTCCCTACTATGTGAATAGATCAATATATCATAAATGAAGACCACAACAAAAGAATCAAGGTAAGATTTGAAGACCCTATTCATTAGGTCTATGAAGATGGCCAGTGCATTGGTCAACCCAAACGACATCACAACAAACTAATAATGCCCATATCTAGTCTGGAAGGCCATCTTGGGAATATCACACTCCCTCACCCTCACTTGATGATACCCAGACCGAAGATCAATCTTAGGGAAGAAGCTAGCCGCTTGCAATTGGTTAAACAAATCATCCATTCTTGGAAGAGGATCTATTCTTTATAGTGACCTTATTGAGTTGTCGGTAGTAAATGCATATTCTAAGTGACCCATCCTCCTTTTTCATAAACAACACCGGGGCACCCCAAGGTGATTGGCTAGGTCTAATTAATCCCTTTTCCAATAAATCTTTCAATTGCTCCTTTAACTCTTTCAGTTCCATCGGGGCCATACAGCAAGGGGGAATGGACATAAGTTGAGTATCTGGGATGAGGTCTATACCAAAATATATCCCCCTTTTGGGAGGGCACCGGGAAGGTCATTTGGGAAGACATCAAGAAACTCATTTACAATCAGAACTGACTCAATGGAAGGGACTTTGGACTCCACATCTTTAATCCTCACAAGATGATAAATACATCCCTTAGAGATCAACTTATGGGCTTTAATGCATGAAATAAATCTACCCTTGACCACCATATCTTGACCTTCCCACTCAAGGACAGGTTCATTAGGGAATTAAAACTTGACCCTATGGGTTCTACAACCAATAGAAGCATAGTAGGCATACAACCAATGCATCCCAAGAATGATATCAAAATCTACCATGTCTAATTCAACAATATCACAAGGCAACAACTTATGCAAAATGCAAATAGGACAACTTCTATAAACTTTCCTAGCAACAATAGTGGCACCAATAGAAGTAGACACTTTATATGACTTACGCAACAACTCGGGGTAAACGTGGAACTTTTTAGCAACAAAAGGGGTAACAAAGGAAAGAGTGGCACCCGGACCAATCAAAGTATATACATCAAAGTCAAAATTTTAAACATACCGATAACAACATCGGGGACCTCACCAAGCCCTTTCCTTCCATGTAGTGCATAAAGCCAGTTGTACCTTGGGGAAAGACCTAGAGAATCACCTCTACCCAATGGGATCGCATTTGCACCCTGGCCCTTGCCATGGTTTCTTAGACAATCTACCTTCTTGTGTCTAAGCTCCCCACATTCATAACATGCATTAGAACCCTTCAAACATGGGCCTCCATGACTCCTTCCATATTTAGGGTACACATCATTAGAAGCCACACGACCGATACCTTGAGACCTAGGGAAGTCGTTGGCAAACCCCCTATTAATAGCATAAGTAGGCCTTTGGCCTTGAAGAAATCTAGCACCCTTTTGTAATTTACTCTCAAATCGGGCCCTCTTGGCCTCATGCCCCCTTCTCTTCCTCAATTTCTCCTCCTTCATTTGCTCGGCATAGGTCATTAATCGAGACAAGTTCATATCACTAATTAGCATGGCATATCGACATTCTTCACTTACCAAGTCGGAGACCCCCATCATGAACTTATTCATCCTAGATGCAGGATCGGCCACCAAATGAGGAGCATACTATGAAAGTTTATTAAACTTGAGGACATACACCCTCAAACTCATAACACCTTGTTTCAAGTTCACGAACTCTACTATGTTAGCTTCCCTAAGCTCAAGAGGGAAAAATTGATTAAGGAAAGCCAATTTGAACTCCTTCAAAAGCACCACATTACCAATTCCCTTCTCACCCTTCCATTTCTCATACCATATTTAGGCTACCCATTTGAGAGAGTAGACGCCAACTCCACCTTTTCCTTCGGTCCAACACCCATGATATTCAAAAAAGTCTTGTAGACCTCATCAATGAACTCTTATGTATCTTCATCCACCTTTGACCAATAGAAAACCGAAGGATTCATCCTCATGAAATCTGTTACCCTAGCTCCTGGTATAGTAGCACGAGGGGTTTGGGCCTCTTGATTTACTTGGTCGGCTACAACTTTAGCAAGCACACTGAGAACATCCCGGAGCTCACCATTGGTAGGTTGCTCCTACAAAGTTTGGGTCCTTCTTCCTCGAGTGTTTGGCATGATCTAGAATAGCAAAGAATAATTGTTAGGGGAAAACTTACTACAACTATATAGCATGAATTAGAACATGAAGAAGGGAAATATTTTCTAAAACGTCTCATAGTCTCCTACTCATAGTCATGACACACTTCACAACCATGAATAGGACTCTAATCGACACAGTGTGCTGGACTCCGAGGATCTATCAACCTAGTGTTCTGATACAAAGTTTGTCACGACCCAAGCCTAGAGCCTAGACGTGATACGATGAATTGAGAACTTGAAGGAACCCCAAATAAGACTCTTAACTTGTCATTACACATCATTTGTCATGGAAGCATATAAATAACATAAAAAAGTAAGTAAGGGAAAAGCTTGCATAATATAATAATCAAGAGAGTCAAGCTCATATCATAGATACATAACATGTCCAACAAACTCCTCTAATACATAGGTAAGAGCGACGACTAAGACAAAGCAACCGGGCTCACCCTCATACTCAAAATAGTTAATAAAGAAGAATGTCTCAATACATAATAAGAGCAACATAGACTAAGGTCCCCAAAGTGGAGAACTTACCAAGTAGCTTGAGTAGTATCGAACTAGCTATACAGAGGAGGAGGATCAACTTGGGCACCAATTCCTACATGGGATATCATGTGGGCAAGAGTATGCGTTAGTATGTTTGAATATACTAAGTGTGTAGGATGCAATGCAACAAGAATTTGGCGTCATAGTTAAAATACATAACAATACGAAATAGGCATAATATAATGATATGGCATATATGACCAATGTATAAGTAAAACATGCTTAAGTATCTCATGCTCATATAGGATATCATATGTGTAGAAAAGACCAAGCTAGATTTTCAAGGTAAAAACCACTTGGTGGTTGATGATGGTTTCACCCCATCACCCTGGTGGTGTGGTACAAACCCCTCACATGGTTGATGATAATCACACCTTATCACCAGAGTGGAGGAGTACAAACCCCTAACATGGTTGATAAGTATAAACCCCTACCTCGGTTACCCGGGCTCTAATCCCCTTAGATCGAGTATGGTCTAATGCAACACTTTATATCGAGCATATAATAAACATAAGCTCATTTCATCATCATATAGTTATTCATATAATATCTCATGCTTTGGACCTTCAACTCCTCAAGAAACCGCATCTGGACATTTTATCAAACACATAGAGGGTGTGTAATGCTAGTATAAAACCATGAAATATATAGATAAAATCATGCAAGAAAATCCATTGTAAAACCATCAGTCAATACCTTGCAACACCCTCAAGTAATATAAAAGAAAATTCCTAATCAAATCTTACAGTAGATCCAAGATTTAGAGCTCAAAACATAGCAAAATAGTCACGACTTTACATAGCTTTAACATAGTGTGTAGTGAATTTCATAATAAGTAAGACTCATTTGTAAATCAACTTTAAATCATGCAATTTTAGTAAAAGGAGGCTTGGGTATCATGGGTGAAAAGAACCGATGAAAGAAACCCATGTACCTTAGATTAGAGATGAACTTGGTGAAGATTCGAGATTGAGACTTGATGCTTGTAGAAGAACCTTGAAGGAGAACCGTAGCTTAGGATGAGGGTTTGGAACGTGAATTTGGGAGTGAAAATATAGTGAAGTGTTTGAGTGACTATTTGGAAATGTTTTGGGTAATATGAGGGTGACATATGACTGGTAAAAACATGTTTGGGAACACATAGGCTCAAAACTTAGAAGTCCTAGATCGAACTAAAAAAATAGTCGACTTTTGTACGGTGGCGCATCACGGTAGGGATGTGGATTTGCCACCGGAAATTGTATTCTTGGAATTTCATATTTGTTAATCTTTCACTCTTAAATCAAGGTTAGACCCTTTTTCACCTAATTTTGACCCCCTAAATAAGAATATAAAGTTGGATTTTCGAAATAACAAATAAATTTTGAGATATATGAAATTTAAAATTCTGGGCATTCCGAGGCATATTTTCGAGCACTTTTTGGGGTCGTTTTCAATTGCTATTGCTTGTTGGTCCACCTTGATAGAACCAAACTTTATCTCATGTACAACCTCTTCTTGTTCATTGGTTTTAATAAACACTTGTTCAAGCATACATACAATCCTTAAGAGTTTATCACTGATTCATTACTGGGGTGGTAATTTGAGCCAATTTGGCGTACTCTCTCTTTTGGTAGTGCTTGGGGCTCCATCGGATGTACTAGTGGATGGTACTAACTACTTTTACATTGGATAATAAACTTGCGTGATAACAAATAACTTATCCATGTATTTGATGATTTCACCGAATGGTTGCCTCAGAAATGCCCAACACTCCCCTTCGAATAAGGCATTAGCTTCTCCGTGCTGTTCAAAGGTTAGTGTTGGATAGAAGCTAGCCGCCAGTTCATTGCCAGTCAAACAATGGTTCTGGTTCGATGCCACACACTTCTTATGCCTTTCCGAAGCTGCGACCAAAGATTCTCTTGGCACCCTTTTAAAATTGCAAATGTTATTCTGTAGCTCTTGCTTACTAGGCACCTTATAAAAGTTCATGAGGAATACTCTCTGCGGCTCCCCCCAGTTATATAAAATACCTAATGGGATAATCGACCACCATTCAGCAACTTCACTCCGGAGAGTCACGGGGAAGGCTTGCAGAGCCATGGCCTCCTAAGCAAGATTTCTTGTCCAAAGAACCGCCCCTCAACATTTGAGTAAAGTTTTGCAGGTGATTTTGGTGGTCTTCAGACTCTTATCCATAAAACATAGCTCATCTCTGCAAGGTTTTGAACAAGTCAATTGCGATGTAGATCCTTGGTTTGGTCATGGTGCCAAAAAACCTATGAATAGACTAAATAACAAAACAAAAGTAAAAGTAAAATACAGGAGACAAATCACGTCAAGACCTAGTTGTATTCCCCGGGAAAGGCACCATAATTTTTGATGATGTTTACACTGCAACAAGAAAGCCAACACTATCACTAGTTAACCTAATTGAAGGTTAGGGTCAAATCCACAAGGAATACAGGGTTTGAATTGAAGACTTCACTACCAATCATTTCAAGTATCTATAACTAGAATGTATAAATTGGAGGCTGGGGGGGGGGGGAGGGGGGGGTTTCTGTGATTCAAGAATAAAAGAAAAAATGCTCAATTTTACAGACAACTTGAGAATTGTGTTCCCCATGGTTCGTTGACTCGATTAACCTAGATAATAAAACAACAATTAGAGATTCGCATCTAGGATGGCAACTTAGGTTATTCAAACCCTCTTGTGAAGGTGAAGGTCGAATTTTACCATGACACTTGGTCGGCAACCATGGTGTGCCGACTAACCATTACATATGGTCCCAGTCAACCTCCCCTTGGTCAGGTTTGGTTGATTAGATGAGAACATATCAATCGAATCTTGTCGTCTACTTCCTTTTTCCTATTCGTCACTACCTTGGTTGAGATCATGATAGTAGGCAGGGTTTGGTGTTGGAAACCACCAAACAACAATTATAATGAAGGGAAATAGACAATACATGTAAAACCCCAATCATAGAAATGCAATAAACCTAGGTGATCTCAATTCAACTACTCATGGTTCCAACAACCCCAAGTTGTGGGTGCTTAGCTACTAATCGCTAAAGCAAAATCAACAAAATTTTTAAAAACAAGACATAGTTGAGGGTTTTACCCAAACAAAAGAAGTTGAAAGCACCAAAAGTTGCAAAACCACAAGCTTGATATATTGAATTTGAATACAATATGAGATTTGCACTCCCCAAAAATGGGTTTTCCAAGAGAAAAATGAAAAACTTTGCTAAAATCCTAAAATATTCTTAAGAGGATATCCAAAGGCACATTCAATGTATAAAATCTGGAATCTCCCCATAAAATCCTAACTTAAAATATTTATAGTAGTTACAAGTTTAACACTAAAAATTACATAGAAAAGACAGTTGGCAGCTGGTATGCCTCACAGGTACGACTCATAGGGTAGCCTATGACCCTATGAGTCATAATCGGGGTATTGTTTCAGGTTCTTGGCATTGTGGACTCAATTGGTACGACCCACTGGTTTGAGTCGTTACTTGGGCTATAACTCATATGCTCCTCTCGTAGTCTAGGCCTTCAGTTTTTGATCCAAAGTTTGGGCTTTCTGTTTCCTGCTATGAGCACACCTATATGAGTCGTAGTGAGACCTATGACTCGTAGGGTCGCCCCGTTGGGTTGACCTCTACTTAGCAAATTTCTGATTTTTTTTCTCTTTTTCTTGCTACGATAACGCCCTACTACTTGTAGCCGGGGCTACGACTCGTAGGTGAACTCATATATCTTATGCTTCAGCAATATCTATAATTTTCTTCCAAAATCATGCCAACCTATCTTTTTTACAAGAACAACACAAAAACACATAATACCATAACAAGTCGCATTAAGAACTCACAAAATCCCACGCATCAAATGTGTTGTATTTTGACAGCACATCACCATGGCTCTTCAAGCCTTCCCCATGACTCTCTAGAGTGAAGCTACGGAATAATGGTCGATTCTCCCAACAGTAATTATTCAAACTTGGGGGAAGTGCAGAGAGTCTTCCTCAGGAGCTTTTATACGGGGCCCAATAAGCAAGAGCTACAGAATAACATCTGCACTTTTAAAAAGGTGTCAGGAGAATCTTTAGTAGCAGCTTGGGAAAGGCATAAGAAGTGCGTGGCATCAAATCGAAACTATTTTCTGATTGACAAAGAACTGGTGGCTAGCTTCTACCGAGCAATAACCTGTGAACAACATGGATATGTTGATGCCTTATTCGTAGGGGAGTGTTGGGCATTTCTGAGGCAACCATTCAGCAAAATCATCAAATACATGGATAAGTTATCTGCTATCATGTAAGTTTATCAACTAATGCGAAAGCAGTTAGTATCATCCACTAGTACATTCGACGATCCCCAAGCACTACCAAAAAAATATATATGGTAAATTGGCTTAGGCTACCACCCCAGCAATGCATCAGTGATAAACTCTTAATGTTTCAGTGTATGCTTGAACAAGTGCTTACTAAAACCAATGAACTAGAAGAGGTTGTACAAGAGATAAAGTTTGATGTTATCAAGGTGAATACAAGGTGGACCAACAAGCAATGGCAATACAGAGACTTGATGACAAGGTTGAGCAAATAGCAACCCAATTAGAACCTGTGCAAAGAGATTAGAGAAGGGGCCAGAGGAGTAAAAATGAGACTTCCTTGACCCATAAGGAATTCTGAGTACTCATTGTGACAAAGTCAAGCCACAACATTAAACAAGGAGCTTCTTAGGAGGCAACCCAAGAATCTTTTGTGTTTCTGACTATTTTGAGATGTTTTCATTTGTTTAATTTATTGGATAGTGGTTTAATGTTTTGTTGTGCTTTTAAGACTTTTAACAAGATGTATTATTCTAAATTTTAGTATCTTGAGTGATTGGCTGTAGGATCTAATTAGAAACTAAGGAATAGAGAGATTAATGCTTGGAGCAGCCTCTACGAGCAAGCCTACAAGTCATAGTCACCACTACAACTCATAATCATGCCTCGTGGAGGGAAACAATGACTATGTCAAGTTGAGACACACACTTCGAGCCAACCTTATGATTCGTAGGGCCCACTATCAGTTGTAAAGGGGGTTCGTAGGTTTTGCATTTTAAATTTTTATAAGTGTTGGGTCTGCTACAAGATCGGGACCTATGAGTCATAGGATGCCCTAAGACTCGTACTCGAGGTTTCGTAAACCCATCCTGTAGAATTGTATTAGTGACCCAGTTTAGAATATTAAAAGAGTAATGTCTTTTGGCTCCTTATTTCCCTCCCTGAAATGGTTTTTCTTTCTCTGTAACCCCCCAAACATTATTTTGCACTATTTCATTCTTCCCTAAACCATTCTTCTATCAGTATATCCCAACAAGTGAAATTCACTAGGGTTTCGGATTTTACTCTCCTTCTCATCACATTTTCATCTTTCATCTAGTAAGTTTTCGTGGTTAAGTTTGGCATACCTATGAGACAATCTTACTTTGTGGGTATTGGAATGAATATTGTGTGATCTTAGTAGGCAAAACAATTTGTAAGTGATTATGGTAGTATGAGGAGTATGATTTGGAATTCAATACACCCATGTAGTGATTAGGTTCTCTATTTCTACCCCTTCTTGATATTTATGAAGTTTGATATGGTGGTTGAGTGTGTTTGTTTCATGTTATATGGATAGTTATCTTGTGACACCTTGTTGGGGCTGAAATTTGTAGGTGTTGGGGTGTTATAATCTTGTTGCTATGAAAGACATATGTATGAACTTGAGTAACCCTTTTTATGCTCCTGTGTGTGTTACACTATTGTTGAAATTGGTAAAGTCAAATTGTTGAAATGTTTTGACCCGAAAGGAGGATTCATGTTTCATTGTGGGATATCTGGTAAAGTGGAGTGATTAGATTTATTATAGGGTTAACTATGTGTTTTTGATTTCCTGTGCTTCCTGTTACCTTTTGGTCATTGTGGAAAGGTTAGGCACCCAGGGTGCTCTCTATTTTTTGCTACAAGGGCCCATTACGAGTCATAGGTCACCCTATGAGACGTAGTGGCCCTTCATAGAAGGCAGTAGTCATCTATGGTGACATAAAATTTACCATATGAGACTCACCTATGACTTATAGCACTTGTTACAACTCATAATGGTAGTCTCATGGCCCAGATCTGAATTTTCAAAATGTTTTAGATGAGATACGAGCACAGACTATGACTTATAAGGTATCTCTATGAGCCATACTTGCATCTCATAGTTGATTCCAGAATGCATTTCTCTCTGATACCATGGTACTACGAGGCTACAGAACGATTTGTAGGTCACCCTACGACTCGCACCTTCACCTCGTACCTACAATCCTACACTTGGTTCAGTTGTTTTTATTTGAGTAATTTTATTATTTTTTGTTTGATTGTTTATGTCTTATTCGTTTGTTGGAACAAAACATTCTGAGACTCATGCTTTGGTATGTGGTAGTCTTTCAGAATCTCTCTAAGAGGTTGAAGGGGTGCTGCGTCAACTTCAGGACATCGACTGCGAGATGAAACATTGGATGATGATCAATCCACTGAGGAGATGAATGTGCACCTTGACTCTGAAGCTAACGTGCCCTTGACAAGATCACAAACAAAAAGGGTTCCGATGGAAGTGGATAGCTCCTCCCAGTCTGAAGAGGAGGGTGACGAAGAATGGTCAGATGGTGATGCTTGACTTTTTAAGTCTGGTTCTCTTGATGTATCTTAAGCTCAGCTAGAGGAGACTACTCCCCTATAGCTAGCCGATTCTACCTACACCATCACCTCCACAGACCCCCAAAACAAAGGGTGGTGAGTCCTAGGAATAAGAGAGATTTACGAAATGCAACTGGAACCAAAAAGTCAAAGAAGAACTGTATGGAGATTTCATGTGGAGGCAAGGTTAAAAGACTCAGGGCAAAGAAGTGTCACAGGGCTAGAAGCTGCTATTGAGCGCCATGGGCTAGGATGGCTATCACAAGTGTTAGGAAAGTACTTCCCCTACCTGGTCCAGGAATTCTATGCCTCCTACTATGCTATTGTACACAGCAATCTTCTGAGGCACAAGAAGCCCACTGAGCAGCCACAATTGAGTAAAGTCTTGGTAAGGGGTGAGCTTGTTGATATCTCAGAAGAAACTATTCGGAGGGTACAGTTTAGGCCAAACTACAGAGTGCCACATTCCACTACGGAGTATGATCATAGGATTTCCGATATGAGAAAGGAAGTCAATCAGAAGGATGTTGGGCTAAGAACATAGCTCCTTAGGTAGATTGCAAGCCAAATTTGCAAGGAAGGTATTGAGCCAACATGGGTTACAAACAACACTGAGTACATTCTAAAGACCCACCTCTCATTTAAGGCAAAATTTTGGTGGTCCATTATCTGTTGGTGCTTCAGACCCACGTTTATGGATAATGTGATCACATTAGAGAGGGGTTTGTTATTGGCTAGCATCTTGGCATGGTACGAAATTGTCTGGGCTCGCGTTATAGTAGAGCAGATCCACAAGTCGGTAGTCCGCACCCAGCAGGCATTGCCATTCCCCATCTTGATACATAGATTATGCAAGAAAGATGGGGTGCGGGTCTCACTCCACTCGACCCTCTTGTAGAGACTGAGCATATGAATGACCCCAAGCTTATCAAGGCTGACAAGAACCCAGTAGCCCTACAAAGAGTTTTTCCACCTCCTGTTCCAAAGACATTCCTAGTAGAGCCTCAAACTCAGGGTTCGACCGCAACTACCACCAGTACTACTCCAGATGCTACAGAGCCTACATCAACTATTGAGATTGAGTTTACACCATCCTCCAGCACTCTTGCACTAGCAACTTCTATATTATTGGTTGATTCTATTATTTCTACTATTACTTTTCAGGTGCGCAGGGTGGCTACAGCGGAGTCCAAGCTATAGGCTTTAGCAACTCAGGTTAGAACATGGGTCAGCCAGACCATACGAGACTCTGAGGAGAGGGTAAAGGAATTTTCCCGTGCATTGGTAGATGAGAGAGCTAGGATGGTGGTTGCAAGAGTAAATACATTTGAGGCGAGAGTCCGGCGAAGGCTTAAGGGTGCTCAGTCTGCTAACACGAGCAGAGTGACACAAGAATTGAGCAAATTTAAGGCCTAATTATTGCAGATGTTAGCAGCCCTTCTTGCAGTCTCAGAGGTGGCATCGACGAGTGATAAGGTGTTTGATTGGTTAGATGACCGCCCTCATACCCATGGGAAGAGGTCCCTCGAGCATGATGACCAGAGATGAGCCAGAAGAGGCCTAGACCTAATAACCCAACAGCACCGGATTAGGATCAGATACTAGAGAAGGTGGTGCAAGAGTGGATACTGTTGGCAGCTTCATAGAGAGATAGGGAGTAGTAGACTTCACATGGAGAGGGTAGCTCACGTACAATTGTGACCCAGATAGCTGAGGAGGAGGTCGTGACCCAGGACCTAGTTGACCAGCCAGATGTTGGTGCTTGATGTACCATGATATTCGATCTTTTTAACCCCATCCCTTATCTTATATATATGAATACTTTGTTCTTTCTATCAGACAATATTTTTGTTATGTTGATTTTTGGATTTGTTTAAATGTTTTTATGTTGGATGTTATTTTTTACGTATCTTTTGGATGTTAGTTTTTGGTTTTTAATGTGTGTGTGTATATATATGTATATGTGT
>JAOTQR010124315.1:4777-16218 GCA_025774065.1 Solanum ossicruentum
AGTCCTGATTTCTAGGGCCAATATCTATCTTCTCTTATGCTCATGTTTACGACTATATCTTATGTATTTAGATAACCCATTGTCATTATTATGAGGGTAAGCCCGATTGCTTGTCTTAGCCCCCGTTAAGTTCTATGTTTAGAGGTGTTGGACAAGTATGTAATAATACTATAAGCTTGATTCTCTTCGACTCTCTTGATGTTTATGAAATGAAAGTTTTCCCTTAGTCCCTATGCCTTATTTCTACTCTTTCATTGTAGTTTAATTGCATTCACGACCAAGGAAGTGTAATGATATGTTAAGAGGCTTGTTTAGGATTCCTTCGGGTTCCCCATGTGCCATGTCACATCTAGAACCTAGTTTGGGTCGTGAAAGCATTGGTATTTGAGCACTAGGTTGTCAATAGTCCTCGGAATCCAACACACTGCGTCGATTAGAGTTTTATTCATGATTGTAAAGCGCACCACAACTATGAATGGGAGACTATGAGGTGTTTTAGGAAATGTCTCCCTTCTTCTTGATCTATATCGTACGATAGAGTTAAGTCCCCTAAGGCTTCTTTCTTATTTTAATCTTTGCATTCTAGAATATGTCTCAAGCTACTTTGGATGGTGATATATCAAATGCGGAGGTTCACAATTCTCTATGGGTATTGACCAAACAGGTGACAAAATTGACAACTTAACTCAATCAACAAGTGAGTTCCCCCGAGACTTTAAGTCATAAAAGGGAGGAGATAGGGGCCAAAAGGGTCCATTTTGAAAGAAAGTTCCAAAGTCCCAAAGATGGTGGTGGTGTGATGCCTAATGTTATATGCCTAAGGTGTGGTAAGATGCATAGAGGCCCATGTTTGAGGGGCATCAATGCTTGGTTTGGTTGTGGTAAAGAGGGGCATAAGACGAAGGGTTGTCCTCGTAAATGCAATCAGTGTAAAGGGACTGATGATGGGGTGACTAGTCTTAGATGCCCAAAATATGGGAGGAATCATAGTGGCGCATGTTGGAGGAACACGGGTGCATGCTTTGGGTGTGGTGAGATGGGCCACAAAATTCTGGATTGTCCATATGCTCACAACAAAGGTAAAAATGATCGGCAACAAGGGCAAGGTGGTCATGTTGATCAAGAGGCTCAAGGTGGCCAAGGTAGTGCCCTACAGTACACTAAATTGTATGCTCTTCAAGAGAGGCAAGGGAGGGATGAGGCGCTCGATGTTTCTACCAATATGTTGATTTCTTTAGCTTTGATGTATATGCATTGATGGGCCCGGGTGCTACAATCTCTTTCATTATTCTTCCATATTGTTAGTGGGATTCAAGTGTGCCCGAGTTGTTGTGTGAATGATTGGAGTATACCCTTTTGTTGAATCTATTATTGTTAGAAAGTTCATAGGTATTATTTCATGTTCATATTGCATTGGGTCTTTCCTTGTGACTTGTTGGCTTTGATGTGGTGGATTTTGATGTCATACTTGGGATGGATTAGTTGCATGCTTATTATGTCTCCATTAATTATATGGCTTGTAGAGTTAGATTCCAGTTCCCGAAGAAACCAGTCCTTGAGTGGGGACTTGTGATGTGGTTGTGAAGGGATAAGTCCATTTCTTATCTTAAGGTATAATTGATCTCTAAGGGTTGCAATTATCATCTTGTTCGAGTTAGGGGTGTTGAACCTAAGTTATTTGCTTTGAGTTGTTTTCGGTGATCAGTGAGTTAGTGAATATCATTTTCGATATTTTGAATTTAGGGTGGCATCTATTAGTTTGACTTATGCACTGGTTATGTCCATAGGTTCCATGAATATGGTCTTTAATCCCCGCTTTGTTATGTTTGTGGTGGTCTCTAGTGATGAAGTGTTGATTTACTTAGAGCTTGTTAACCGTTTGGGGGTAGTGTTGCAAATCTTGGGAAAAAGAAGTTGTACGCTAAGTATGAGAAGCGTGAATTTTGGTTGAAGGAGGTTATGTTGTGGGTCATGTGGTGTTGGAGGATGGTATTAAGATGGATCCTAAGGATACAGATATGATTTGAAATTGGCCTAGACCATTGGCCGCATCGGACATTAGAAGTTTCTTGCGCTTAGCGGGTTACTACTAGAGGTTTGTGGATGGGTCCTCTTCTATTGCTCCTCCCATGACTAAGTGGACCCAAAAGAAGGTTAAGTTTATGTGGACTGATGAGTGTGAAAGGAGTTTTCATACCTTGAAAGATAACCTTGTGTCTGCTCCTATATTGTCGCTACCAGAAAGGCTAGAAGGATTTGTTGTGTATTGTGATGCTCTCGGATTGGTTTGAGTTGGGTGTTGATGCAAAAATGGTAAGGTGATAGCCTATGCTTTTATACAATTTGAGATGCACGAGAAGGATTATCCTATCTATGACCTTAAGTTGGCCGCCATGGTACTTACTTCAAAATTTTGACATTACTATTTGTATGGGGTGAATGTTGATGTGTTTACCAATCATAAGAGTCTCCAATATATCTTCACTCAAAAAGGATCGTAACTTGAGATAAAGAAGGTAGTTAGAATTTCTTAAAGATTATGATATGAGTGTTCATTATCATCTCGGTAAGACTAATGTTGTGGTCGGTGCTTTGAGTAGGGTGTACATGGGTAGCCTAGTTCATATTGATGGTGGTAGCAAAGGGGTGACTAGGGAGGATCATCTTTTGGCTAGATTGAGGGCTAGGTTGGAAGGGGTTGAATATTTTAGTATTGTGGTTGTTGGTGGTTCAAAAATCTTCCTTGGTTGATGAGGTAGAAGCAAAGCAAGGTCTTAATCCCTCCTTGTAGAATTGAATGCATTGGTGAGCATTGGCAAGGTGGAAGTTTTCTTCCAAGGGGGAAATGGTGCCTTTAGGTATCGAGATAGGTTGTGTGTGCCTAGTGTGGATGACTTGAGAAAGAGGGTTCTTAATGAGACTGATAATAGCTAACATTCTAGCATTGGTATGACTCTTTTTGAGGCCCTTTACAGTAGGCATTATAGATCATCTACTGGGTGGTTTGAAGTGGGAGAAATGGTTTTGTTGGTCTATTTGGAGGTTTCACCCATGAAGAGTGTGGTTTGATTTGGCAAGAGAGGGAATTGAGTTTATCATTTGTAGGTTTCTATAGAGTGTTGAGGAGGATTGGTAAGATTACATACGAATAGGAGTTTCCTATGAATAGGGTTATAGTTCGTCCGGTTCTTCATGCATCTAGGTTGAGGAGATGTGTTTGTGACTCAAGTGCTATAGAACTCTTTGAGGTTGTGGGTGTTGTGGAGGATAAGTTGGCTTAGGAGAAGATTCCAGTGGAAATATTGGACGGATGGATGGGAAGAGTTGATTAATAAGGATGTAGTATTTGTCAAGGCCCTTTGGAAGACTCGTCAAGTCATAAGAGCCTCTCAGGGAGCTGGAGCGGGCATGGAGAAGAAATATCTATATCTTTTGAATTCTATTCAAGCTTATGATAACACATCATGTTTTTTTTTTAATTTCAAGTCCTATATTTCAGCCTCTACGTCATTTGCATGCATTCATGTTTGTGTTGACAAGTTCATGATGATTTTGAGACTTATATTGAGATTTTAAAAATAGTGTTTCAAATGCATTATTGTATTCCTATTGGGGCTGATTTCTTCATAATTACTCTTCTTATATATGTTTCTTTGACATTCAGGGAAGAATATTTCCAAGGGGTAGATATTGACCCCAAACATGCCCAAAAATGTGCCTCGAAAGTGCCTGGAGTCGTAATTTTCATATATCTCAAAATCCATGTGTGATATCGAAAATTTGACTTGATCAAGGGGAAAAATTGGGTGGAGAATGGGTCCAACCCCAATTTAAGAGCAATTATAGCAAAATTTGAAATTCCAAAGTTTGCAAATTCTAGTGTACAGGTGCGCCCTGGCGCGACACACCAGAGACGCAGACAACCTATTTTTTTTGGTTAGTCTTCTTGTTCCGGTCCAACCCTTAGGGTCTTGGGCCTAAGCCTTCCCATACGTGAAAATACCTATAGGTAGCCATATTTTGCCTTCATATTATCCAAGTCATTCCTCAATACTCTCTCAAACTCTTAGACTAATATTTCTCTCAAAATTCAAGTGTCAAAATCTCTTCCAGATCTTAAGGAATTCATCCAATCTTTATGTTTCCATTTAGATCTTCTTGAAGGAATTCTCCAAAGCTAAGGTATGCAAGTTTCAACCATTAGGTCTTTTCACCCATTATGCCCAAGCTTCCTTTTTATTCTAAATTGCATGATTTCACATTGATTTACTTGTGGGTCTTACGTACTATGAAATAGACTATGAACTATATTAGGGTTTCATGAAATTGTGACTGTTTTAGCATGTTTTGAGCTATGAATTTAAGATCCATTGTAGGATTTGATGAAGGATTTTGATGTATAATTCTTGAGGGTGTTACCAAGTATTGATGGATGATTTTACATTGAATTTTCTTGGATGATTTGATCCTTAAATTGCATGGTTTTAAACTACTACTACACACCCGCCAAGTGTTTGATAAAATGTTTGGTTATGATTTCTTGAGGAATTGAAGGTCCAATGCATGTCTTATGAGTTGAAAGACTATATGATGATAAAAGGAATGTATGTATATGATGTTGTCATATATCGTTTGGAAATTGAGAATATCCCACGTAGGGGGTTGTGAGCCCAGATAACCATGTCGAGGGGTTTGTACCTTGATAACCACGTCGAGGGGTTTGTACCTTAATAGCCGGCCTAAGGGGTTGGTACCTCAATCACAATAGGTGGTAGGGTGCGATGGTCCACCAACCAATCAAGGAGCTTATACCTTGATAATCGGGTTGGGGGGTTGGTACCTCAATCACCATGGGTGGTAGGGCGACGGTCTACCAACTAATCAAGGGGTTTGTACCTTGATAAATAATTGAAGGGTTGTTGCCTTCATCACCATGGGTGGTAGGGTGAGACGATCCAGTAACCAATTGAGGGGTTGGTACCTCAATAGACTATGAATTCTATAATGACGATCTCTTCTTACACCTGTATTATGTTCTATGTAAAAATGAGTTAATTCAAGCATCTTCCATGCATGCCAAATTGTTATATGCTACTTATTGCCAATGATTATGCATTTCGATTATCTTGCTTATCTCTTGTTGTATTGCATCCTACATATATTATACATTCAAACGTACTAACACATACTCTATGGCTATATGATATCACCATGTAGGAAGCAGAGCTCCTATCGATTCTCCTCCACATGGATAGACAGATTGTTCGAGTAACCTTGGTGAGTCCTTATGTCCAAGGACAATATCTATCTTCTCTCATGCTTATGTTTAGACTATATCTTGTTTATTTGTATTACCTATTGCCATTATTATGAGAGTGAGCCTTGTTTCTTGTCTTTGCGCCCACTAAATTCTATGTTTAGAGGTGTTGTTGGACAAGTATGTAATGATTCCATAAGATTGATTCTCTTCGACTCTCTTGATGTTTATGAAATAAAGGTTTTTCCTTAGTTCCTGTACCCTTATTTCTAATCTTTTGTTGTTGTTAAATTGCTTCCGTGACCAAGGATGTATAATAATATGTTAAGAGGTTTGCTTGGGGTTCCTTTGGGTTCCCCATGCATCGTGTCCCATCTAGGCCCTAGTTCACATCTAGGCTCTAGCTTGGGTCGTGACAGCAGGATGGATCGAGCTCACAACCTACAAAATGTATCAAGGGGTGAGCACCAAACAACGAGGTACTCAACAAATGGAACAAACCTAAAGTAAAGCAATAATGAACAAAAGTGTCACACCCTGAGTTCATATCCTAAGAGTGCTCGGCACCCAAAACCATTTCTAGTCCTAAGCGAATAACTTGGCTTTGGTACTTTACTCAGTGGATGACTTAGATGATAAATCGAAAGGCTAAATATAATGAGCTAAGAGTACTGAAATATCTAAATAACTGAATAGTAAAATCAACTCAACAACAACTAAAAAGAAGAACTGAAAGACTTGTCATATTGTCTATGGAACCTCTAACTAGGATAATCTAAAACAACTATCCAGATAGGCCCACGATAGCCACAACAGAAAAGAAATACTAAATGAAAACATAGACAATTACTTTAAAGACTCTGACTAAGAAGATGCCTTACCAATAGCTGGACAGATGTCTGGTCCTTAACGGAGCATCTGCACAGGGACTTTGTTACTTGTGTCTGCATCATAAAATTATACAGGTTTGAAGAATATCAGTACTTGAAATGCACGGTATGTAAAATGGCCAAAATAGAAACTCAGGATAAGACACTATGCTCAAAATAACTAAAACATATCTCAAAATAAAGTAGCATAAGTATTAAATGTAGTATGTGCTAAAAATAGTATATATACTGAAAGTCTATATGTAAAAACTAGCTTGCTTTAACTTGGGGAGTTTCTCTAACCAATAACCACCACTATGAGCTTCGTGATGATACAACATTTTGCCCACGCTGCCAGAGCCATCTCATACTTTACTGAGGTAAGGAAACAAAACTAGGGGAGTGGATCCATCCCAAGAATGGGCCATCTTGATAGCAAAGAGGAGTTGTACTTTTGGTACAATCCTATCCTACGATGGCTATGTAGTTTATAAGTTCAAGTTACTATTACTCTCACTCATATTGCTGCTCAAAACTATTCCTAAAATAGCTTTTATAATGCTCATAACTTAAGAGTAAGGGTTCTCAAAATATATATTTGATCTTTTAGGACTTAGCCCAACTTAGCTTTTCACAAACTTTTCTCAACTTGTCTCTTTTTTGTGACTGAAAAAGTATCATTTAAAGTGTCTCAAAAACCCAATTATATTACCCAGCTATCTTGCAAATATAAAGCTTTAAGTACTTCTTAAACTTAATTCAAACTGTGAACATTATAGCTTTTCAGGAGATAGATATAGAGTTCTTATGAATACAACAATAATTGTGAATCTTGTCTTAATATCTTAACTTAATGCTAAAATTAGTAAAAGACATGATTTTTATCAAGAAGAATGCATGAACAAGTATTTTGATGAAATTAACTAGTAATGGAGGAAACTTTGATCTCAACTTTTAATTATGATCTTGGATAGAATTTAATGGTTATAGATACCAAAATAATAGTAGGATAACTTTTGAAGGGTGTTACATACCTGAGGAATTAGTTTCTTGGAAGAATGGAAGAGAATTCTTGAAAGCGCTAGCTTTGCCTCTTGAATCTACGTTCTGAGTTCTTGGAAGGTTTTGAAGTTAATGATATGAATTAGTACGTTCTAAGGGTTTAATTAGGTGAAAATAGACATACTTAGGCTTAAAAGGTGAGAAAAGTCAAAAATACCCCTCTTTAAAATCGTTGGTAGGGTCGACTACGAGACCCTCTATGACCCGTAGAAGCTTCTACGACTCATAGGGGACTTTTCCTAGTCTTTTGGACAATTCTTGAGGTCTCTAGACCTTTCTATGAGACCCCTGTTATGACATGTAGATGGGTCCATAACGTCTAGGGCTGAAAATTGGTGTTTACTGACTTTTTCATGAGATACCAATACATGCCATATTCCAACATACGACCCGTAACTGGGTCTCATAGTACAACTCCACACTAGCAGTCCTCAGTAAAACGACCATAACCTTTTACTCTGAATACTAAATGAGATGAAACTAGCTGCGTTATAAAGTAACTCAAAGAGATTTCATATGGTATGTCATGGTACTCTAATTCTTTGGGTGGTAAGAGGTATCGTCATTTAATGTTGACTCTTGCATAATCTAAGGCTAGAAACTTAACTCATAGGAAAGTTTTGAACTCGACTAAGTGCGAGAGGTCTCGTATGACCTTAATGCACTTCCCCCATGTAAGAGTGAGGCTTGAAACATAGGTACTTGTGAGGATAGAGTTATGGGGTTTCACAAAAAGTAACTCCTTAAATCCCAACCACAATCCTCCAAACTTGAACTCTGCACTCAGGAAAGTCCCATCATAATATAAAAATATAGATCATAATATTTTAGATATACTAATCATCTAGCATAGTATCTCAACACACAAGTACATAAATAGAAACAACACGTACATCAAGATCATAGACATAATAAGCACACAATATCATAATCAATATAAAATTGTATCAATCAAATATAATATGAGATGGAGTGTGTTCCATAAAATATGAATGATGCGATACAATGTCATATAATTGTGATACATGTTTTCCTACGAAGCATATCTGCTAACCAGATGACTGACTTAATCAAAACTCATGGGGCTCACACATGGAGTATGTATCCGTGAACATTTCCCGCAAAGACCTCGGCTATTGCTCATCCATCTAGAAAAGACCTCGGACCCATTCGAAAATGACCTTGGATAGCCAACATATTACCTCGGCTTGACCGACAGAGAGCTAAACCACCAATCCATACGTTACCTTAGTCATATATCAGTTGTAACCATCACAATTGTCAATGCACAGATAATAATAGATGTAAGGTGTATGATCACAATGATGTCATAATAAGGTGTATGATCACAATGATATCATAATATCAACATCACAAATATCTCAATGTCTCAATAACATCAGTATCTCCAATATCATCAATATCTCAATATCATCAGAGTCTCAATGTCATCAATGTATCAAATCACCAGTATCTCGATATCATCAGTGTTTCAATATAACCACAATCTCAATGTATCAATCATATCATAATATAAATACCATCTCGTCATCATCATCAAATAGTTCACAGAGTCACATAGATCACAATGTATAATTAATTTATAGAGTAATATAACACTATAGGAGCAATTGTTCAATATGAAAAGTCATGATCCACCCTACAATGATGCGATTCTAACATCAAATACTCAGTTTCATACACATAGGAGTATATAAGGTTCATTATAATGAAAGGTTAGAAATCTACTTGCCTAAAATAGAGTCTCAAACCAAGTCAAAATTGCCACTTTTCCCCTTTATGGTACTCCAAATCACCTCAATCTATTCAAATATGGCATCACAATCACATAACAAATATAATAACACTAAAATCAATTAATTCGAAGAGAGGGTAGAATGGTAAAAAATCTTAACTTAAAAACATAGCCGGAAACTGAAATTTTATGTATGAAAACTTTTTTCACATAATAAGGAATTCAACGGTGAAAATGGTTTAAAAAAAGAACTAAAATGAGGGAGAAATCAACGCTTAAAGTTTAGGAAGCTCAATTTCGAAAATCCCCAAATTCTACCATTAAATCCACAAATTTAGAAGTTAAAACACAAATTAGTTAATGGAAATAGTTGAAATAGATTAGAAAATAGTTACCCAATCAATTTGCCTTCAAATCCTTGAAAATCCTCGCTTAGAACGAAGCTTGAAATGTCAAAAAATGGTGGAAAGAGTTTAAATCACATCTTTTAAAACTATTCACTGAGAAGGCACATAGAATGCTCCACGATACATGGAGCCATATCCGCAAACAAGAAAGCTAGAGGTGAATAACCCTCCATAAACACGGCAGTCATCCTGTGAACATGGAAGTCTGGCTGTTGGGCCTTCATGAACGCGGTCTATGAGGTGCAAACGCGGAGTACTAGTGGCAGAAGCACTAGAAACAACAACGCACTAGCTACACTCAACAATCAAAATTCCTCAGCTGGCTGTCGGGAATTCATTCAAAACCACATGAACACAAACTAATCATAGAACCTTATTAAAAATGATGATCCAGACTCAATGGAGTCATCAGAATTTGAATTCGAAACCACCGTGGCCCCGAACTCGAGAAAGATCTTTTAAACTAGTTTCAGATCTAAAAACTCAAAATATTCTTAAAACCTCTAAAAATTACAACGAAGGCATTTCTAGCGTTAGTTTCATCACCCGAAATCACTGGAATTGTTGGGATTTCAATACAATCACCCGAACCCTGAATATTGACTAAAGTTAAGCCTATGAGTCAAAATGAACTAAAAATGTAACTTCGGGCCTAAAATGTACCACCCCTTAACATAGCTCGGAAAGACCTTATGATGCATTTTTTTAATATCTCCGAATCCATGCAAATTTTGTAAATCCAACTTCATTTTCTTGTTCAAAAGGAAAAATTGTGTGTGTAAATGGTTACATATAAGGTATATTTTGCCATGCAAAAAAATAATTTTTTTGGTCAAATTTCGCAAACCAGAAGCTGTGTGCAACCAGGCTGCGAGCGAACCTGTCGCGACCTAGTTCAAAAAATTTGAAAAACCTTCCTTTTCACTTAGGGGCATTTGGATAAGAACCCAATTGCCTATATGGATGGAAAGCCGTCATTCCTTAGCCATTTTTTCACACCAAATGCTCTAAAAAATCTCTCAAAATCCTCTCAAAAACATCATCAGTTATCCCATTAAAATTCAAGAATCTAAAGAACTTATTTTGGATTTCAAGAACCCAATTCAACCCTCAAGTTTTCCTGAAGTACTTCTTCAAGAAAACTCCAATATTAAGGTATGTGGGTCTTTATCATGACCCAAGCCTAGGGCCTAGACGTGACACGGTGAATGAAAATCGGAAGGGACCAAAACAAGCCTCTTAGCATATCAATCGCACATCCTTGGTCGCGAAAGCAAAGTAAAAAATAAAAAGAGATATAATAATAAGGGAAGTGGGACTAAGGGAAGTCTTTGATAATCATTAAAGCATAAAAGAGTCAAGGTCAAGCATAAGTACATCATAATATCCAATAATACCTCTAACATAGAATAGAGTTGGGCCAAGACACTCTCCGAGCACACCCTCATAATAACAAGTGTCCAACAAAAAGAAGTGTCAAAGCAACAAGAATAATGTAGATAATGTCCTCGGACTAGAGGACTCACCAAAGCTTATCTCCAAAGTATCAATAGCCACGTGGAGGATGATCAAAAGGTTCTCCGGTTCCTGCATAGTAATATCATATAGGTATAGAATATTCATTAGTATGATTGAACATGCTAAGTATGTTGGATGCAATGCAACAAGACATAAGCTAATATAGCCAAAATGCATAATCATAAAAATAGATGCATAATCATGATATGGCATGCATGATCAATGCTCATAATAAAACATAATTGTAAATCATTCATCTTGCACAATATATATAGCATACTAAGTGGGAAGAAACATTAACCGACATGAGTAAGACCAAGTGAGCTACAACTTGGAATCTCAATGATTACCCCTCATCGGTAAAGAGATTGTCTACTTGCCAAGGTAAACCATACATCATCTTAGGGGAATATGACCCATTTCGTATGAAGTAATCCTCCTTATGGGAACATGATCCATTTGAGAAAAGATTTCATGATAAAGTGCAATAGTTGGATCCACTAGAATAGCAAGGGTAAAGTATACCTATGTTGGCATATAGTTTGAGGAAAGAAGTATGGACCTTTGGCGAT